>QJPP01003912.1:0-204012 GCA_003996215.1 Jaltomata sinuosa | reverse complement strand
GACTAAACTGAACAACATAAAACTGAACATGGAAATACATACTGAAGCATAAACTGGATAATAAGCTGGATACAATGACCAAGTACTAACATGAACATATAATATAATATGTTGAGCTGAATAACTAAAATATATACTAAGTATATGGTCAATGCAATATGAGTCTAACTATGAGAGATACTATTAACCTACATACCCCAAGCTGAGATAATTATGGGGCCAACCTGTAACTCTGGATGGAAGGGAGTTCATACCATGCCAAGGGTACGAACAAAGCTGATGTGGATCCACTAACTGATGTCCTCAAGGGACAGAGGCGTGCAGCCTAACCTGACAGCTTACCCCTCTTTACTCCTACAGTGGCACCATAGGGATTGAGGGACTGCTACTAAAGGTCTTAGCCTGATCTGACAGCTATTCCTTCATCCCATCATTCGCTTGGTACTAAGTCTACTCCTAACGGAAAAGTAAGCAATAAAATGCAAGCTGAAACACTGGATAACTCAAATACTGCCAATTGTCTGAGAATGCACATATATGTATATACATATACTGAAACTGATGGCATTATAATGCTGAAATATGATCATCTGAATTGTCTGCCTAGCAAGCATAATTTATGAATACTAAAATTTAGACATGCTAGGGTTCTTGAGTCCTAAACATGTGACTATACTAAATCTCCAAGAAACATGAAATAGATATCAATATAAGCAGTAAAATCTGAATTACAATGAACTCTTAAGATTTTTGAACCCTAGGTCTGAACAAATTAATGGAGAACTGGTTTAAACTAGGGACTCAATGGGTGAAAGGAACCCATTAATGAAATCCCACATTCTTGGAGAAGAATCTATGGAGGAAATCTTTGGGTTCAGGGCTAAGCTTGAAGAAGACCTCCTGCTTGTTCTTGAGAGAAAACTATGTCCTCTTTTTCTCTTTTTCTTTCTAAGTCTGATGATTTTTAGGAGAATAGGTGATTTAGGTAGTTCTTGGCTAATTAGTTAGGCTTAGAATAACAAACATGATGTAGCTTAGGCCTTAAAAGAAGTAGGAAAAGTCTGGAATACCCCTGAGAAAATTAAAAGAAAATTGCTGAAATTCGTGACTCAGGTTTCACGGGTGGGAACCACGACTCGTGGAACCCTGTCGTGGTTCCTGGATCTGGAAATCTTGGCTACTGGAGTTGGGTTATACGAGTGTGGTCCACGAATCATGAAAATTTCCATGGGTCATGCATCCAACTCGTGGATCCTGGCTGGCTATTGACCCTCAGGTCTGGGCTACTGGAATTGGTTCCACGACTTGGTTTCATGACTCATGGATCCTTCCACGGGACATAGAACCCAATCGTGGTTCTCAGAAGCAAGTCAGGCCTCAAGTTTGGTCCCATAACTTAGGTTCACAATTCGTGGATCCTTCCACGGGCCGTGGAACCCAATTGTGGTTCTCAGAGGAATCTTTAGGCTTCTGATACGATTCCACGGTTGTGGTCCACGACTCATGGAAACTTCCACGGGTCATGGAACTGGCTTATGATTCCGACTGACAGTTGAAAAAATTATTTTTTTTTGGTTTTTCTGAGCTAAGTCTGGGCTTGGACGTTCTGGAGTGTTACAATATCTCCCCCTTGGGATAATTCGTCCTTGAATGAAGACTAAACAAGCTGAGTTTGGAGGAAAAGAGCTATAATCCCTACTAAACGAGTACTAGAAACTGATATCTAACTGGACTAAGTCCCATGAGTATGCAAATATACTGAAATGCAATAATAGCTAATGGAATATGATACTAAGACCGAAGTGCATGAGAGAAAATTGAGAAACTGGAGAGAAACTATTACCTCAAGCTGAAATTGAACCGGAGGGAAATAGGTGAGGGTACTTGGCCATCGTGGCTGCTTATGCTTCCCAAGTAGCTCCCTCTACAGACTGATTCCTCCACAAGACCTTTACTGAAGCGACTTTCTTATTTCTCAATCTACGAACTTGACGGTCAAGAATCTCAACTAGAACCTCCTCATAAGTGAGGCTATCCTTCACATCCACACTCACTAAAGGTACTATTGATGCCGAATCACCCACACACTTCTTCAACAAGAAAATATGAAAGACTGAATGAACCGCTGCTAGTTCTGCTAGCAGCTCTAACTCATAGGCCATATTACCAACCATTTTCAAAACTCTATAAGGACCTACATACCTGGGACTGAGGTTTCCTTTCTTGCCAAATCTCATCACCCCTTTCATGGGTGACACTTTTAGAAAGACCCAATCATCGATCTCAAACTCTAAGTCCCTTCTCCTTACATCTGCATAAGAGTTCTGATGAATCTGAGCTATTTTCAATCTTTCTCTGATAAGCTGAACTTTCTCCATAGTCTCATGAATCGAATCTGGCCCAACCAAGGCTGCTTCACCTATTTTGAACCAACCAACTGGAGACCTGCAACTACGCCCATAGAGTGCCTCATATGAGGCCATCTGAATATCGGAGTGGAAACTGTTATTATAGGTGAGCTCTATGCGGGGTAGGTGATCATCCCAACTACCTTTGAAATCAATCACGCAAGCTCTCAATATGTCCTCTAAGGTTTGAATGGTATGCTCTGCCTGACCATTCGTCTGCGGATGAAATGTTGTATTGAGATTAACCTGAGTACCAAGACCTTTCTGAAATGATCTCCAGAAATAAGATGTAAATTGAGGACCCCTATATGAGATAATATACAAGGGAACCCCATGTAACCTGACTATATCACTGATGTAGAGTTTGGCATAGTCCTCCACTGAATCTGTAGTCTTGACAGCTAAGAAGTGGGCTAACTTAGTAACTTTATCCACTATCACCTAAATGGAGTCATGCTATCTGCGAGTATGAGGTAAACTCGTAATGAAATCCATGTTGATCACTTCCCACTTTCAAGTAGGAATGCTAATGTGCTGAGTCACACCTCCTGGTTTCTGATGTTCTACTTTAACCTGCTAATAATTTGGACATTTAGCCACAAATTCTGCAATGTGCCTCTACATGCCGTTCAACCAATAGACTTCCCGTAGATCACGGTACATCTTGATGGCACCGTGATGACTAGAATATCTGGAATTATGGGCTTCTGTAAATATTTTCTACCTCAACTCACCCATATTCGCTACGCACAAATGACCCTGGTAGCGAAGCATACCATCTCTCCCTTGGGAGAAAACCTCTACTCTCTGCTGATGAACTGCACCTTTCAACTGAAGCAATATGGGATCATTGTCCTGTTTCTCTTTAACCTCTACTACCAATGAAGATTCTGACCCATTCTTGACTATCACACCACCATTTATCTGTAATGACCAGATTCGTCATTATTTCAGGAACTACGACATCGCAAAATTTTGAGAATAATTTAAAATATTTTTGGTAAAGTGGGGTGACGTGACGGAAAATTTTAGATTTTTGGAAATCATCCAGGCTTATGTCACTCCACTATATCAGTATTTTATTTGTTATAGCAGAACCGCTATGGCAGAAGGCCATTCGCTATAGCGGAATGACAGGAGGCAGTAGCTTCAGAATGAGATTTTAATAAAAGATTTCTCCTCCTCAGTTGGGAAACATACGAGGGTTTCTCCAAAAGCCCTCTTAAGCTGCTCCAAGGCTTGGGAGCCATGAGGAGGAGGGATTATGGCTGAAGGGATATGGAACAATGGATTCCAGGACTGTCATTCAGCTGGGAATGCCTCCACAAAGCCAGAAATACATCTTTGCAGCTGCTTGCCGTCCAGGTAGGCTAGGTTTTCACTTTTGAGTAGATAAACCTGTTTGCATTTGTACTTATTGTATAGTTGAAAATGAGAATCCATGATTAGGCCTCCGGGCATGGAGTTTGACGGATTGGTGTTGGTTATGTGTGAACTAGGAATTGCTTGAATTGAATAGTGGGAAGATGAAATATATTTTTGGGCTGTTTGGGGAACCGGGATTTGCTTGGGGTAACTAAATGGGTAATAAAAATGGAAAATTCCTAGATAGAGTTCGGGCATATGAGTAGACTAATAATGAGTGGCTGAATTAACAAGTTTAAGAGGTGGTTGTCCACATTGTACTATCTATGAAAAGGGTTTGGAATCAATGTAATTACTAAGATGTGCTAATAAAGGGTGAACGGTATATAGTCTTCGAACGGGAGTTAGGGCTAAGTTATGTGCCCGGGGAAGAGAGTAGGTGATGGTTATTGATTCTTATATGCAATGTATGTTTGTGTACCTTTGTCTAAGTATTTGTATGGTTTGCATTGCTTAGGGAATGATTTAGGAATGTCCAAAAGTCCTGTTTTCAAACTTGTGAAATGAACTAGGTGTTATTGCTTGTTGGTTTACAAGTGTTGTTTGTTTATTATTTGTGACTGTGGATTTATGTGACATTCGATTGGATCGGGTACCACACCTGGTATGAGATGTACTAACGGTCGGCTCGGGTACCACACTTGGTATTGGTATACTAACGGTTGGCTAGGGTACCACGCCTGGTACAAGATATACTAATGGTTGGATCGGGTACCATGCCTGGTACAGGAAGTACTAACTAGTTAGCTCGGATACCACGCCTGGTACGGATTTATTTTATTACATTGTTGCATTTGATATTGGTTCCATGAGTTGACCCGGTTGTGTTGTTGAATTGCGATATTTGCTTATGGTCCTTGAGAGGCTAGATTATTATTGTTGATCTGTGAGTTTGGTCTTGGTGTAGACCGAGTTGCATATTTAACACTTAGTTGTTGTTTAGGGGGATCCCAGAGAGGGTCCAGACTGTATAAAAAGGGATGTCTATTGTGTCATTGATTGTTGGTCATGGTTATAAATGTGGATCTCAAGTGGTTGATAAGCTAGGGGAATGACTGAGGGTTTGGCATTACATTGCTAGCGGGTATTGTCACATTGGGGGAATTGTGTAGGGACCCTAGCGGGGTTCGGATACTCTTGAGTAGCATCATGAGGGTAGTGGGTCTGGATTGGCAATGACTGGGTTGTTCTGGATGCATAGTCATAGGGGTTGGCTAGGATAACGAAGAGGTAGTCCGAGTTGGACTTAGTGGTTGGGTTAAGGCTAAGGTTACTTGGGAAGTCGAAGGTTAGTGTGACTCGAAAGTCTTGAGAATGAGGGAGTTATCAGCGGAAGGAAAAGAAAGGGTTGAGGTCTGGATTGTAGTAGAAGGGTGAAGCGATGTTGGGTCTGGACAAAGGAGGATGTTAGAGGATGGAACTATTTTGGTTATTTTTATGCTTTCCCTATTTTTCTTATATTATGGTAGGAGTGGATTTGGGTCGACCGATGATGCCTACCAGTACGTGTGTTTGTACTGATTCTACTCTTGCTATACCTTTTTGGTATGGTCTAGTTGCAGGGTCTATGATGTTTCATAGGTACATGATGATTCTACTTCTGTCCCTCGATTCCATGACGGAAGTTGTGTCTCTTTTACATTTTCTGCATAAATCTTGTAGTAGCTCTTGTACTTGTTTAGACTAGGTCATATGGAGGGTATTTTTAAAGTTTCAAAACGGTCTTATTGTACTCTTCATAACGAAGTCTTCCTGAATAAAAGGTTTTCATGTATCAAAAATGACGTTTATGGTTATACTCGAGTTTTTCTGCCTTTACCTGTTGGACAGATGGTAAGGGTTCGTCTATCTAGGTGCATAGAGTAGGCGCCCGCATGGCCTGATAGGTTAGGTTGTGACAAATAGTATCAGAGCCTAGGTTATCGGTCTCCCAGTACAAAAGCAAAATGTCGAATAGAGTCCGTGTTGACGTCCACATCTAATCCTTGGGAAACTATGAAGCATTTTAGGAAATATCTCCCTTCTTTCATTCTTTCATGCATTTTGTTTATTTGCTTTCATGGGTTGAGTCCAATTGGTATCTCTCGATCCCAATTGGTATCTCAACAAAGTGAAGGAGGTCATTATACTCTGGTTGCGATAAGACAAGCAAGAGAGGTTGGAACCAAGAAGGTTCTAATTGGTATCTGTCCTGAGAGGCTGTGGTGAAACACGGATAACCGACTGATGGTCATCCATGAATATGAATAGAAGGTAAATTTATGTGACTTGATTTTTGTTATGGCCTGAAGTGGAAATGTTGTGTATTACTGTGCTTGTAGGACCTACTTGAATTACGTGCACTTGGTTACCTCGATATGAATGTTGAGTCTGCAGAGGGTCATAAGTTGAAAGTAGTGTATCTTGGGTCTGTGCTTAACTGTTAAATGTATTGATTGAAAAATTTGTATCACCTCTTGAAAGGGGCTTATTATTGGTTAAGATGATAAGGGGATGGAATTTGTGAATGTAGGGAAGCTTTGGTTTCAGGACAGTCAGGACTTGGTTGGGAACCATGGGAACAAGGGAGTTATTCGTGTGTAATAGCGGGAAGGTATGGTTGGGAACAATTGTCCCTTGTAAATCTTTTGTGGTTCGTGATTTTCTGATGCTGAGTTTTGATATGTGCATTGCTAGGTATGGTCTTGGGGGTAGTCTAAGACCATGGCGGGATCGACGGGACTAGACAATGATAATTGGGAAGGAGAACGAGCACACTTTGCTGAAAGGTCCGATTTTTTGGACTGTTACCATCGGGACCGCCATAGCAGAAAAATATCTGTCGTAGCGTAACCGCAATAGCGGAGCCCAATCGCTATAGTGGTATTCATCGTCCTAAAAGCTTCAAGGGGTACAACAATGGCGCCCCTTGACCTAAAACTCCATTTTTAACAATCTAGGTTCATATCAGTGCTTCTAAAGTAATCTATTACCATTTTCTACAAAATTTTGGGCATTATAACCCCTAAATTCCATCCAAATCGCAAGTTTATTCAAGATCAACCCTCCACCCCTTACCTCGTTAGTGTAATCCTTACGCCCATAATGCCTTAGAGGCATTGTAAACATAAGGAAAGCATCCATGCTTCGGAAATCCAACAAAAACCCAACCTAGAGATCAAGTTCAAAACCCACAACAATGTATACCCTAATTCCTTTTTTTCTACCAAAACCATGTCTAAATTCATGCAAGGAAGTAAGGAAACAAGTAGAAATGATTCTTACCTGAAAATTTTGACGTTGGAAGGGAGATGATCGAAAGAGAATGTGGTATTTTTGGAATGAATATGGGGAGAATGAGGGGTGAAATCCATTTCTCCCTATTTCAACCTGTTGTCAACCGCTATAACGATCGGCGGTCTGCTATAGCGCAAGCGCTATGGCGATATTGTATCCGCTATAGCGGACGAAAATTAATTTTTGGAAAAGAAAAGTTCTCCTGGTTCTTTTCAAATTGGTCCATTCCGACATGACACAAGGCCCTGAATTTCTTTGGTACTCGGGGAGGTCACGTGTAAATTTTCCATGGGTAATTCAAAATATTTTGCCAGGGAGGGGGATCATTTAATTTCCTTCAAATGGGTGAGACTAATTGAGGGAAGGTTTGGTAATTTGCGTAGGTTCGTATGTTACGCGGTCATTTGAGACAGTGAAATTCTCGAGCTAGTTCCTTTTTCTTGATTTTGGGATCATTCGGGGATGAACGAATGGTAAATTGGTATCTGTTGTAACGACCGGATCCGTTATTATTTCAGGAACCACGACATCATGAAATTTTGAGAATGATTTAAAATATTTTTGGTATTAAGTGGGTTGACTTGAAAGAAAATTTCAGATTTTTGAAAATTATCCGGGCTGACTTCACTCCGCTATAGTGGTATTTAATCCATTATAGGGAAACGCTATGGTGGAAGGTCATCCGCTATAGGGGAATGACGGGAGGTAGTAGCCTCAGAATGGAATTTTAATAAAATATTTCTCCTCCTCAGTTGGGAAACATACGAGGGTCTCTCCAAAAGCCCTCCTAAGCTACTCCAAGGATTGGGAGCCATGAGGAGGAGGGATTATGGCTGAATGGACATGGAACAATGGATTCCAGGACCGTCATTCAGCTGGAATCGCCTTCACGAAGCCAGAAATGCATCCTTGCAGTTGCTTGCCGTCCAGGTGGGCTAGGTTTTCACTTTTCAGTAGATAGACCTATTTGCATTGGTACTTATTGTATAGTTGAAAAGGAGAATCCATGATTAGACCTCCAGGCACGGAGTGTGGCGGATTCGGTGTTGGTTATATGTGAACTAGGAATTACTTGAATTGAATAGTGGGAAGATGAAATATATTTTTGGACTGTTCATGTTGTCTCGGTATGGTGAAATGATAGGATTTCAGGGGCTGGGATGTCGGGAAGGTTCGGGGAACAGGGAATTGCTTGGGGTAACTAAATGGGTGAAAAAAATAGAGAATTCCTAGATAGAGTTCGGGCATATGAGTAGAATAATAATGAGTGGCTGAATCACCAAGGTTAAGAGGTGGTTGTCCACATTGTACTATCTATGAAAAGGGTTTGGAATCAATGTAGTTACTAAGATGTGCTAATAAAGGGTGAACGGTATATAGTCTTTAGACGGGAGTCAGGGCTAAGTTATGTGCCTGGTGAAAAGGGTAGGTGATGGTTATTGATTCCTGTATGCAATGTATGTTTGTTACCTTTGTATAAGTATTTGTATGGTTTGCATTGCTTTGGGAATGATTTAGGAATGTCAAAAAGTCCTATTTTCAGTCTTGTGAAATAAACTAGGTGTTATTGCTTATTGGTTTACAAGTGTTATTTGTTCATTGTTTGTGACTGTGGATTTATGTGACATTCGATTGGCTCGGGTACCATGCCTGGTATGGGATATATTAAGGGTTGGCTCGGGTACCATGCCTGGTACGGGTATACTAAGGGTTGGCTCATGTACCACGCCTGGTATGGGATATACTAATGGTTGGCTCGGGTACCACACCTGTTATGGGAAGTACTAACTGGTTAGCTCGGGTACCACGCCTGGTATGGGTTTATTTTATTACATTGTTGCATTTGATATTGGTTCCATGAGTGGACCCAGTTGTGTTGTTGAATTGCGATATTTTCTTATGGTCCTTGAGAGGCCGAATTATTATTGTTGATATGTGAGTTTGGTCTTGGTGTAGACCGGGTTGCATGTTTAACACTTAGGTGTTGTTTAGGGGGATCCTAGGGAGGGTCCGAGCTGTATAAAAAGGGATGTTTCTTGTGTTATTGATGGTTGGTCATAGTTATAAAGGTGGATCTCATGTGGTTAATAAGCTAGGATAATGACTGAGGGTCTGGCATTGCATTGCTAGCGGGTATTGTCACATTGGAGGAATTGTCTAGGGACCCTACCGGGGTTCGGATACTCTTGAGTAGCATCATGAGGGTAGTGGGTCTGGATTAGTAGTGACTGGGTTGTTCTGGATGCATAGTCATGAGGGTTGTCTAGGATAACAGAGAGGTAGTCTGAGTTGGACTTAGTGGTTGGGTTAAGGCTAAAGTGACTTGGGAATTCGAAAGTTAGTGTGACTTGGGAAGTCTAAGGTTAGTGTGACTTGGGAAGTCTAAGGTTAGTGTGACTCAAAAGTCTTCAGAATGAGGGACTTGGAAGCGGAAGGAACAGAAAGGTTTGAGGTCTGGATTGTAGTAGAAGGGTGAAACGATGTTGGGTCTGGACAAAGGAGGATGTTGGAGGATGGAACTATTTTTCTTATTTTCATGCTTTTCCTATTTTTCTTATATGATGGTAGGAGTGGATTCGGTTTGACCGATGATGCCTACCAGTACGTGTGTTTGTACTGATTCTACTCTTGCTATACCTTTTTGGTATAGTCTGGTTGCAGGTTTGGTGATGTTTCATAGGTACATGACGATGGTGATCTCCAGCAGCTTCTGTCCCTCGATTCCATGACGGAAGTTGTGTCTCTTTTACATTTTCTGCATAAATCTTGTAGTAGCTCTTGTACCTGTTTAGACTAGGTTCTAGGGAGGGTATTTTTAAAGTTGCAAAACAGTCTTATTGTACTCTTCATAACGAAGTCTTCCTGAATAAAAGGTTTTCATATATCAAAAATGAAGTTTATGGTTATACTTGAGTTTTTACGCATTTACCTATTGGACGGATGGTAAGGGTTTGTCTATCTAGGTGCATAGAGTAGGCGCCCGAACGGCCCGGTAGGTTGGGTCGTGACACTGTCGTGTCCATGAGGCAAACTTCTAAGCGAGCAAGCCTATGAACATCCCTAGCTAATTCTTTCCTCTTTTCCTCCACATGTGACACACCACCCATGGACAGTCTGCTGAGGGCATCAACCACTACATTGGCCTTACCCGGATGGTAGAGCACATTCATATCATAGTATTTGAGGAACTCAAGCCACCTTCTCTGATGAAGGTTCAACTCTTTCTGGGTGAACACATACTGTAGGCTCTTATGATCTGTGAGCACATTAACATGAACACCATACAAGTAGTGTCTCCAAATCTTTAGGGAAAATACAACAGCTGCAAGCTCAAGGTCATGAGTCAGGTAGTTCTTCTTATGAATCTTAAGCTGCTTGGAAGCATAAGCTATGACCTTACCCTGCTGCATCAAAACACAACCCAGGCGACGCTAGATGAATCATAATAAACCACATAGCTGTCTGTACCCTCTGGCAGAGTCAAGACTGGAGCTATAGTCAACCTGGTCTTCAATTCTAGGAAGCTCCTCTCACACTCATCTGACCACTGAAACTTGACCTTTTTCTGAGTCAACTTGGTTAATGGGGCAGCTATGGATGAATTGGTTTTCATAAACCTCCTGTAATAACCAGCCAAACCCAAGAAACTCATGATGTTTGTCGAAGAGGTGGGTCTGGGCCAGTTCTTTACTGCCTCAATCTTCTGAGAATCAACTCGGATGCCTTTATTAGACACCACATGACCAAGAAAAGCAACTAATTTTAACCAGAACTCACACTTACTGAACTTGGCGAATAACTGGCTATCTTTGAGAGTTTGTAGAATGAGTCTCAAATGATTCGCATTCTCCTTCTCATTTAGAGAATAAACAAGGAATCATCAATGAAGACAATGATGAACAAGTCCAAATACTATCTGAACACCTTGTTCATTAAGTCCATGAAAGCTGCAGGAGCATTGGTTAGTCCAAAAGACATAACTACAAATTAATAGTGACCATATCGAGTCCTGAAGGCTGTCTTGGGGATGTCACTATCTCTAACTCTGAGCTGATGATAGCCGGATCAGAGGTCTATCTTAGAGAAGCAACTAGCACCCTGAAGCTGATCGAACAAGTAATCAATCCTAGGGATGGGATATTTATTCTTGATTGTGACTTTGTTCAATTGGCGGTAGTCTATGCACATCTTGAGAGAACCGTATTTACTACGCACGAAGAGAACTGGAGCACCCCATAGAGAGATGTTGGGTCTGATGAAGCCCTTATCTTGAAGGTCTTTCAACTGTTCTTTCAATTCCTTAAGCTCAACTGGAGCCATTCTGTAAGGAGGAACCAAAATAGGCTGGGTATTTAGAAGGAGATCTATTCTGAAGTCAATTTCCCGTTTGGGAGGAACTCAGAGAAAATCATCTGGAAACACTTCTGGGAATTCATTCACCACTAGTACTGACTCAAAAGTTGGGGTTTTGGAGTTTGAATCCTTAACCCGAACAAGATGATAGATATACCCTTTGGAAATTATTTTTTTGGCCTTAAGGTAAGAGATGAATCGACCTACATGCACTGAGGTACTACCCTTCCATTCTAAGACTGGATCATTTGGAAACTGAAACCGAACAATCCTAGTTCTGCAATCAACTGAGGCATAACAGGAACGTAACTAATCCATGCCTAGAATAATATCAAAGTCAGTCATTTCTAACTCAACAAGATCGACTAAGGTGACTTTCTGGGAAACTATGATGGGGCAATTTATGTATACCCGTCTAGCTATAACTGGGTCACCAACTGGAGTAGAGACTGAGAAGGGTTCTGGGAGGATTTCTAGACTGACACCAAAATTTAGTGTTATGTAAGGAGTTACAAAGGAAAGTGTAGCCCCTGGGTCTAACAAAACATAAATATCTAAGTGGAAGACTTGCAATGTACCCGTGACCACATAGGGAGAATCCTCCTTGTCCTGTCGAGTCTGAAGGGCATACAAACCGTTCTGGTGCTGACCACCACATGTACTAGATGAGGAACCCTGCTGAGTAGGGCGACCCGCTGGAGCTGCTGTAGAACTGGTCTGATTCTGTGGGCGAACATCCTTGCCCTTCTGAGAAGCTGCTGGACGATCTCTCATCCTGTGGTCTGGCTTTCCACATCCAAAGCAATTTCCACTACCTCCCATACACTCACCCTGGTGGTTTCTACCACACTTCTTGCAAACTGGATGAGTGCACCCACTAGTAACTGTACCTTGGGACTTAGAGCCTGGCACCCTATCCCGTTGATCTTGTCTGAATTTTGGCACTGGGGCACTAGTAGAAGATGGAGCTAGTGCTGAAGATTTCTGATGGAACTGAGAGCGGTTACCACCTTCTGACTTCTGCTGAGAGTAGTTGAAGTCACTTGTCCTAGCCCTCGTACTGTCTCTTTCCCTCTTTTTGATTTTCTTCTCCTCGATCTACTGGGCATAAGTAACCAATCTAGATAAATCCATCTCCTTAATTGCCATAGCAGTCTTGCACTTCTTGACCACATCATTTGACACACCAGATACGAACTTGCTCATACGCGCCCTGGAGTAAGCTACTATCGTTGGAGCATACTTAGACAATTGAGTAAACTTGAGTGCATAATCCTTCATATTCATGGCATTCTGCTTCAAGTTGATGAACTCTTGAACCTTGGCTTCCCTGAGTTCAAGTGGGAAGAACCTATCCAAAAATGCAGTCTTGAACTGGTTCCAATCCACTGGACCTGCATTTGCACAACGAGACTCCTTCCTCTACTGATACCAAGTATAAGCCACTCCCTTCAACTGATAGGCGGCTAAATCTGCACTCTCGACAGAAGTGACACCCATAATATATGTCACCTTCTGGATGTCGTCAAGAAACTCTTGTGGATCTTCTACTGATTTAGTCCTATGAAATTCTGGAGGGTTCATTCGAGTGAAGTCCCAGATTCTAGTTGCAGTAGTGTTAGTCTGAGGTGGAGCTTGTGCCACAGCCTGCTGATTGACCTGAGCTATCATGGCCTGGGCAAGCACTTAGAATGTAGCCCTGAATTCAGCATGCGTGACTTGCTCATTCAATGGGTCCGCTGGAGCTGCTGGTGCTGGCTAATTCCTAGCGTTAGGTCTTCTGGGAGGCATTTTCTGAAATGCAAAGAGCACGAGTTATAAGGAGATTAAATAGAGTTCATACTCTATAACACGATCTGGAAAGGAAAGAAGGGACTTTGTTCCAAATGACATCTCATAGCTTATCCCCCATAAGTGTGGCGCGCTTCACACCCATGAAGAAGAATCTACTTGACACGACTTTCAGACATCCTAGGACACTTAAACCTGGATCTCATACCAAATTTGTCATACGCCGAGGCTACCTTCTAGACGTAACACGATGCTTAGTGTCACAAGTGACCCTAAGCTAACCAATGGTCTGGCATATCTAGACAATCTCAGTTAAAAACGTATGTTGTGCAAAAACTGAAAATAATTTAATATCTGAAGTGGGAAAGAACCCAAAAAATGTCTGAATATGAGATATATATATATATATATATAAGAGTATAATGATGTCTTAAAAACACCACTAACAACTCAATAGCTGAATCTAGTCTATGTCTGAAAGCTTCTAACTGATATGAGTTGCTGGGACATGCCCCCAGCTAACTCTAATAGTCTGAAAACTAAAAAGTAAAACTGAAAGATGAAAGCATGTCTATTGTCCTCAAACTATGAGGACTCACTACTGAAGCTGCTGAGTAAGGACTTGAAATCGAGCTAAGCGCGGTCTGGATGCTGAGCGCCTGAACCTACATCATGAAATGATGTAACACAAAAGTATATGTCAGTACTTTAAATTTACTGAGCATGCAAGATATGGACTAAACTAAACAACATAAAACTGAACATGGAAATATATACTGAAGCATAAACTGGATAATAAGTTGGATACAATGACCAAGTACTAACATAAACATATAATATAATATGTTGAGCTGAATAACTGAAATATATACTGAGTACATGGTCAATGCAATATGAGTCTGACTGTGGGAGATACTATTAACTGACATACTCCAAGCTGAGCTAACTATGGAGCCATCATATAACCCTGGATGGAAGGGCATTCATACCGTGCCAAGGGTATGAACAAAGCTGACGTGGATCCACTAACTGATGTCCTCAAGGGACAGAGGCGTGCAACCTAACCTGACAGTTGACCCCTTTTTACTCCTACGGTGGCGCTTTAGTTTTGGGATTGAGGGACTGCCATTAAAGATCTTATCCTGATCTGACAGCTAAGCCTTCATCCCGTCATCCGCTCGGTACTAAGTCTACTCCCAATGGAAAAGTAAGCAATGAAATGCAAGCTGAAACACTGGATAGCTCAAATACTACCAATTGTCCAAGAATGCACATATATGTATATATATACTGAAATTGATGGGATTTTAATGCTGAAACATGATCGTCCGAATTGTCTGCCTAGCAAGCATAATTTACTAATACTGAAATTTATACATGCTAGGGTTTCTGAGTCCTGAAAATGTGACTGTACTAACTCTCCAAGAAACATGAAATAGATATCAATATAAGCAGTAAAATCTGAATTACAATGAACTCTTAAGATTTTGGAACTCTAGGTCTGAATAAATTCATGAAGAACTGAAGAACTGGCTGAAACTAGGGACTCAATGGGTGAAAGGAACCCATTGATGAGATCCCACATACCTGGAGAAGAATCTATAGAGGAAATCTTTGGGTTTAGGGCTGAGCTTGAAGAAGACCTCCTGCTTGTTCTTGAGAGAAAATTGTCGCCTCTTTTTCTCCTTTTCTTTCTAAGTTTGATGATTTTTAGGAGAATATGTGATTTAGGTAGTTCTTGGTTAATTACTTAGGATTAGAATAACCAAAATGACGTAGCTTAGACCTTTAAAGAGGTAGGAAAAGTTTGGAATACTCCTGGGAAAATTAAAAGAAAACTGTTGAAATTTGCGACTCAGTTTTCACAGGTGGGAACCACGACTCATGGAAACTTCCACGGCTCGTGGAACCCTGTCATGGTTCCTGGTTCTAGAAATCTTGGCTACTGGAGTTGGGTTCTACGAGTGTGGTCCACGACTCATGAAAACTTCCACGGGTTGTGGATCCCACTCGTGGATCCTGGTTGGTTATTGACCCTCAGGTCTGGGCTACTGGAATTGGTTGAACGACTTGGGGTCACGACTCGTGGATCCTTTCACGGGCTGTAGAACCCAATCGTTGTTCTCAGAAGCAAGTCAGGCCTCAGGTCTGGTCCCACGACTTGGGTTCACGACTCGTGGATCCTTCCACGGGCCGTGGAACCCGATCGTGGTTCTTAGAGGAATATTCAGGCTTTTGATCTGATTCCACGGGTGTGGTCTGATAACGCTCAAACTACACCTCAATTTAAGAAGCGTAAGCGATCGTTGTCAAATATATAACCCAACAAGGTTGGGGTCGAATCCCACAGAGAATATGGTGATGATTAAGACTTTAGTGAATTAGTTGACTATTCGTCAATCGTTTCCAGTAAATAAGGGGGGGTTTTGTAATCAACTTGTAAACAAAACAATAACTAACGTATGGGAATAATCAGTAGGAGAGAATGAACTAGGGATTGTGTTCACCATGGCGTTGTAACAATGTCGATTCTAGGCTTAATCGGGTTCTTTCTATATGTGTGTCACGATGTGATTGCGTCAATTGTATCGTCTAAACGTCTCTCGACCAAATAAACAAATTTCCTTTTATCTTCTTTCGATCTCAAAAAGATGTGCTTTTTTTTAGCTCTCAATCCTAACATCAAGTAGACTAATCCAGTTATGGCATTAATCTTTAAGACGAGAGTTGGTAGTCTCGAATCCTTGTCGTTAATCAAGTTTTCCCGGTTTTAACTTCTTTACTCAAGCAAATTAAACCTAGGCATGTTCTAATGTTTGCAACCACTAGAAAACGTGATTAATTGAATGATTAACAACATGACAATACATATATCGAACCCAACGCTACCCGGAATCTATATTGCTACATTTCCATGGCTCCCACAACCCTAGTTGCGGGAGTTTTAGTTACTCATGCTCGAAGATGAAAAGAAGAAAGTCATGTTCATAAAATAATAAAGAAACGAGATCCTTACAATATATTGAGGACAATCTTCAAATATCCAAGGACAAAAGAAACCAAGAACTCAAGAACAAATCAAGAACACGAATGTTAATTCAAGAAACGTGTTCTTGCTCTCGAAAATACTTACTAAAAACGTGTTTAACTAATGGGAGAATAATAATTAACATAAACCTAACATAGGGTATTTATAGGAGTAGTAGAAACCAAATCCAAAACGGGCTAGGAATCCCCAAAACGCGGGTCGCCGACCAGTGCTACTGCCTTAGCGTGACGGCCAGGCTTGACGGACCGGCAAGGCAGTGACGGACCGTCGCCTGGGCCGTCACTGCTAGGCAGCAACACTGCCTTAAGTTGACGGTCCCAGTGACGGACCGTCAGCCTTGTGACGGGCCGTCACTCAGGCCGTCACTCTTAGGCAGAATGTTGTTTTTCGCGTATTTTCTTCCGTTTTCGTGTTTGCTTCCATTTCCTACAAATACAACATAAAAACATCAAAAACAACAATGGTTGCTTGAAAACGTACGATTGTTCTTAGTAAAAAGGAGTCGAAAGTGACGTAAATTAGCGTCACATCAACACCCTCAACTTAAAACGTTCGCTTGTCCTCAAGCAACATAACATAAAACAATAATATGACTCAACTAAGAACACAAACTCATGTCTATAGCACTTCATGGTCATTCAAACTTATTCAATTAAATCAAGCTCCCTCGTAGCACACGAATGTATGAAACACTAACTTGCAAGGATCCAAACATGTCATTCCGTTATGATAGAATATTATGCATACACATACGCAGCTATCCTAACAATCAATAGACAATATAGACATCTTGGTGCCCTCACCACAAAGAAATCCCACACACAAGATTTGGGACTAGCTAAGCGCTCACACTCACAAACGATTTCAAACAATGCACATGCGATACCATAGGCTTGCCCTTACTATTCTATTTTGGTTCTTCAGAAAGCTACTCAGGATCACTACAAGACTTGTTTAGGCTTGTAATGAGGCTTCGGGTGCAGGTATGATACATTTAGGGGTTAGTGACTAAGCCCTCCTTGGAACTATTTACATCTTATCACCACATAACTTCACTTTATCCATCCTTATTCACCTTTTTATTTCCTTGATTCTAGATACAGGTGCGGCCTCTTTATTGACAATTCTTTTTGTTTCTTTTTCGATCTTTTTCATCTTTCTTTATTTTTCTTTTCTTTTCTTAGGCGCACACCCGGATTTTCATTCTATTCAACAACAATCATCTCCATCCTCTTTTTCTTCTCCTTTACCACTGTAGTAGCCACCCTCAACTTAGGCTGATTGCCTACGTCAAGGTGCACAATGTCCATTGGTAGGACCAGGGCCAAAACAGGGTTTACCTCTATAGTAGCCACCCTCAACTTAGGTTGTTTTGCCTACGTTGAGGTGCACGATGTCCAAGGAAGGACCAGGGCCAAAATAGGGATTCAAAGTTAAACAGGAATGGTGACAGGTTATTGAAAAAAAACAAGGTCAATTATGGCTCAAACAGGGATCAAGGGATTATTTATATTTGGACGGTCTTTTTAGGTTAAGTGGACTGCACACAAAAAGGGCCTGTGATCCTTTCCTAAGCAACCAACTTCAAACTTAACAAAATAGACCGGGCAAGTTCTAGATGCATGCACAGAGTAAGAATTTATGATAATAAACTCACACGCTCTTGGCACCAAGAAACTATATCGCTACCAATTATCAAACAACCGCTTGGCTTAAGCATACTCATTCTACTCATAATCGCACAATGACCTACAAGGATCCCAACATTCAATCATTTCAACATAAGCTCAAACCCAGAAAATTTTTAAGGGGCCTCATTTTTAGACAAGAAATCTCATGCTTTGCTATAGACACTAAAATTTTTTTTTAAAACAACAACCTAAACATGCCGGTTCTACTAGATAGCACACCGGAGGGAAAAGAAATCGGCAACAAAAACCCTCGGTGGTGACTCACAGGTTTCCCAACACCCTCAACTTAGACTCATGCATTGTCCCCAATGCATACATATGAAAACTAAAAGCTGTGAGAATAAAGGAATACCTGTGAAGTCGATATGACTCAGATTCTGGAATGATGTTGGAGACCGCCTGGGTCTCCAAAACAAGAGAACTCGATGGAGTACGTGTGTGCGCCAACCTCATGTTGCGCTCCAACTTCCTCTTTTATTTGCTCCGCCGCTAGTCGTGACCGCTTCTTCGCTCTTTCCTTGTAGATTCTCTTGCGGTGTTTTCGTTTCCTTGAGCTATTTACACCGCTCTCCGCAACATGCTTCTCTTTTCGCGGCATCCTTCTCACAACAGCTAGCGTCTCAACTGAACACTTCTCCTCAATGTGCACATCCGCAGGAGCTTCCTCAATCGCATTGATGACCGCGACCACCCTCATGTCACTTGGTTGCTTCATCAATTTGGACACATCGAACTTGACCAATTCATTGTTCAATCGGAAGGTCAGCTCGTTTTTCTCCATGTCAACCAACACTCTCGCCGTAGCTAACAATGGTCGTCCCAAGATTATGGGAACTTTCGAAGTCCACTTCGCAATCCAAAATTACAAAGTCAGCTGGGAAGATAAGCTTACCGATCTTTACTAGCACATCAGACAAGATCCCTACGGGTCGCTTTACCGAACGGTCAGCCATCCTCACTCTCATGGACGTTGGTTTAGGAGCTCCCAAACCCAATTTGTTATACACTGCTAGCGGCATCAAATTTATACTAGCACCAAGGTCACACATAGCTCTCCCGAAGTTGAGCTTCCCGATGGTACATGGAACGGTGAACGCACCTGGATCATCCTTCTTTTCAACTAACGACCTTGAGGAGATAGCGCTGCAGTGATGGAGGTTGTCTTTCGGTTCAAAACTCACCGACCTATTCTTTGTAATCAAGTCCTTCATGAACTTGGCATAACCGGGCATTTGTTCCAGCGCTTCCACCAATGGTATGTTTATTGAAATCTCTTTCAACATGGTCATGAAGTTCAGGAACTTACCATCGTCAGCTTTCTTTTTCAAACGCTGTGGGAACGGGGGTGGTGGTCGAGGCATCATAGTTGGAAGCTTTTCAGCTTCCTTGCGTTTCTCCACGGGCTTTGGAGTTTCCTCCTCTACCGCCTCTTCCTTATCTGCAATATCACCGTGAGCATGAATTACCGGATGTGATTCCGGTAATACTTTTCCGCTTCTTGTGGTGATCGCCATACAGCTTGCATCATTCTTCGGATGAGTGGTGTCGCTCGGCAAAGTACCTGGTTTCCTTGGATTTAGAGATGCCGAGATGTGACCCACTTGCTGCTCTAGTTGCTTGATCGCGGTTGAGTGTGACTCCACTACCAGACTCAATGTTGATAACTCATTCCGCATTGCCTTTACCCCAGAGTCAGTCGATTCCACTTTAAGCAGCATCTTCTCCATCATATCCTCTAGTTTGGATGTCTCAGCCTCGCTGCCGGTCTTATCCCGATTACCAGGTGGTATATACAACCCACTTCTCTCGGTGTTGTTCCTCCAGCTTCCTTGGTCGCGATTTTTGTAGCCACCATTCTCATAGTGGTTTGGATAGTTCCGACCTTGGTTTCCCTGGCCATTGGCCTGGAAGCCCCCCACGTAATTTGCCTCCTCAGTCTCTATACCTTGGGGACCCACAGCTTGTACCTTCTCTATACTTCCTGACGTCAAGTGCCTTGTCAGGAGATCTAACTGGGTTTTCAGGTGCGCCATGTCTTGGTCGCGCTCCTCCTCTTTCCTACGCTGCTCAGCTGACATACCAACTGTATAGGTGCTAGCTGCAACCTCTGAATCTCGTGTGTGCCAGGCCCTGTTGGTCTTGGTGAGCCTGTCCAAAATAGCTGTGGCGTCGGCGAAAGTGCGACCCATAAATTCTCCACCTGCTGCGTTGTCCAATGTTGGCTTGGTAGCCGAATTTAGTGCCCTGTAGAATGTTTGCATCAAGAATTCATTGTTCAGCTGATGGTTGGGGCACTGTGTCAGCTTCTTCTTAAATCGCAACCAAGTCTCGTGCAGTGCTTCGTGAGGTTGCTGCCTGAAATTACTAATCTCATCCCTCAACTGTATCATTCGAGAGGGAGGAAAGAACCTTTCTAGGAAAGCTCCTCTCAACTCGCCCCACGTTGCGATAGAGTCGGGGGTCAGCTCCGTCAACCACAATGCTGCCTCATCAGACAGAGACAACGGAAACAATCTGAGCCTGATCGCTGTCTGACTCACGCCCGGCAACTCAAACGATTTGCAGATCCCCACGAAATTCATCAAGTGCTGGTTTGGATCGTCACCAGCAACACCGCGGAACACACCTCTCAAATTCAACAACTGAATCATCGTGCTAGTGATATTGAACTTTGCTCCGGGCGGTAGCGGTGGAACAACAATGGCGCCCGTAGCGCCAGCTCCATCTAGATCGAGATCCTCATCATTCCGTGCGACATCATCCAGCAGACCACCAGCATTCAGATTTTGTTGGGCCTGCAGTTCTGCAGCGATCCTTGCTGCCTCGTTTTGTGCGGCCATATTCTGCCTTAATGTTCTCGCAAGCTCGGGGTCGTAAGGTACTGTTGATTCACCCGAGCTTCGGGTACTTGGCATGCACAACTTTGTACCTTGTCAAAACAAAAACAACAAACAAACGTAAAGCAGGAAATTATAACAAAAAGTCAAATAGACACACCAGACTTAATCAAAAACCGTACTCCCCGGCAACGGCGCCATTTTTGATAACGCTCAAACTACACCTCAATTTAAGAAGCGTAAGCGATCGTTGTCAAATATATAACCCAACAAGGTTGGGGTCGAATCCCACAGAGAATATGGTGATGATTAAGACTTTAGTGAATTAGTTGACTATTCGTCAATCGTTTCCAGTAAATAAGGGGGGGTTTTGTAATCAACTTGTAAACAAAACAATAACTAACGTATGGGAATAATCAGTAGGAGAGAATGAACTAGGGATTGTGTTCACCATGGCGTTGTAACAATGTCGATTCTAGGCTTAATCGGGTTCTTTCTATATGTGTGTCACGATGTGATTGCGTCAATTGTATCGTCTAAACGTCTCTCGACCAAATAAACAAATTTCCTTTTATCTTCTTTCGATCTCAAAAAGATGTGCTTTTTTTAGCTCTCAATCCTAACATCAAGTAGACTAATCCAGTTACGGCATTAATCTTTAAGACGAGAGTTGGTAGTCTCGAATCCTTGTCGTTAATCAAGTTTTCCCGGTTTTAACTTCTTTACTCAAGCAAATTAAACCTAGGCATGTTCTAATGTTTGCAACCACTAGAAAACGTGATTAATTGAATGATTAACAACATGACAATACATATATCGAACCCAACGCTACCCGGAATCTATATTGCTACATTTCCATGGCTCCCACAACCCTAGTTGCGGGAGTTTTAGTTACTCATGCTCGAAGATGAAAAGAAGAAAGTCATGTTCATAAAATAATAAAGAAACGAGATCCTTACAATATATTGAGGACAATCTTCAAGTATCCAAGGACAAAAGAAACCAAGAACTCAAGAACAAATCAAGAACACGAATGTTAATTCAAGAAACGTGTTCTTGCTCTCGAAAAACTAACTAAAAACGTGTTTAAACTAATGGGAGAATAATAATTAACATAAACCTAACATAGGGTATTTATAGGAGTAGTAGAAACCAAATCCAAAACGGGCTAGGAATCCCCAAAACGCGGGTCGCCGACCAGTGCTACTGCCTTAGCGTGACGGCCAGGCTTGACGGACCGTCAAGGCAGTGACGGACCGTCGCCTGGGCCGTCACTGCTAGGCAGCAACACTGCCTTAAGTTGACGGTCCCAGTGACGGACCGTCAGCCTTGTGACGGGCCGTCACTCAGGCCGTCACTCTTAGGCAGAATGTTGTTTTTCGCGTATTTTCTTCCGTTTCCGTGTTTGTTTCCATTTCCTACAAATACAACATAAAAACATCAAAAACAACAATGGTTGCTTGAAAACGTACGATTGTTCTTAGTAAAAAGGAGTCGAAAGTGACGTAAATTAGCGTCACATCATGGTCCATGACTCGTGGAAACTTCCATGGTTCATGGAACCGACTCGTGATTCTAGCTGACAGTTGGAAAAATTATTTTTTTCTGGTTTTTCTGAGCTAAGTCTGGGCTTGAAAGTTCTGGAGTGTTACAATGGGATACATATAACGAAGATGATTTGGACCCCCCAACTTAATTTCATCAACCAAATATATAGGCAAATGTTCCATTATATAAAAAAAGGTTGGAGGAAATATCTTTTTAAGCTCACATTCAATTTCTTTGATTTGAGCTTGCAATCCCTCTAGATTTGCCCGCTTTTTACCTTACTGCATATGGCTTTAAAAAAGTTTCCCAACCTACCAACACTGCTGCAACATTCTTAGGCAATGATTTATGAACTGCAATCTGCAGCAAGTAGTGCATCATAATATGAGCATCATGGCTCTTATATCCTGATATCTTCATTTGTTCCACATCTACACGGTTTGATATGTTTGGGGCACACCCTTTTGGTAATTTGATATTTTTAAACACTGTGTAGAACACTTTTTTTTCTTCTGATTTCATAGAAAAATAGATTTAGCTAAGTATACTTTGCCATTTGTATTATCTTTTACTGGATGCAACTCCTTCCTTATCCCCATTACCTGCAAGTCATACCGAGAATTAATGTGATCCTTTGACTTTCCTAATACCTCAAGTAAAGTCGTATGTAAACTATCAAAAAAGTTTTTCTCAATATGCATCACATCTAGATTGTGCCTCAACTTATTTGTAGGCCAATATAGTAATTGAAAGAAGATGGATCTTTTCTTTCATGGGCCCTCAGTAGTCCGATGCCTTTTCTTTTAGGCCTTTCCAAAAATATTATTGAAATCCTGTAGCTTTTCAACCACTTTTGTGCCTGACAAAGGTATAGGTGCAGGTCTATGATCCTCCGCACCACTAAACGATTTCTTGTCTCTTCGATATGGATGATTAGGAGGCAAAAATGTCCAAGTAACACATCTTACGATTATTCTTCAGATATTGAGAGAATGTGCTATAGTTACAAGTTGGACATGGCAATTTCCCCTTAGTGCTCCATCCGGAGAGCATTTCTAGCGCAGAAAAATCACCAACTGTCCATAAAAAGGCTGCACGCATTTGAAAAGTTTGGTTTGTATGAGCATCATATGTTTCTGCCCCAACTTCCCATAGCTCATTCAACTCATTAATTAATGGTTGTAGGTACACATCAATATCATTTCCTGGAAAGGATGGACTTGGAATGATCATTGACAATATTATGTACTCTGGCTTCATGCAAATCCATGGTGACAGATTGTAATTCATCATCATAACAGGCCATGTGCTATGGGAAATGCTCATCATCTGAAATGGATTGAACCTATGACTTGAAAGACCCAATCTGACATTTTTAGGATCACTCGAGAAGGTTGGATGCAAAGAGTCAAAATCCTTCCAAGCTTCTCCATCAGCAGAGTGTCTTAGATTCCCATCACTAGATCGTTCAGTGGCATGCCATCTCATTGCAGCAGCCATTTCAGAACACATGAACAGTCTTTGAAGCCTAGACTTCAAAGGACAATATCTCAAAACCTTGGGTGGTTTTTTTAGATTTTTTAGTAGTCAATCCATGACCAACATTTGACCATCTACATAACTTACACACAGAGCAATTATCGGACTCTGCCTTGTCTTTCCAAAAGAGCATGCAATCATTAGGACATGCATGCATTTTTTCATAACTGACACCCAAATCTCTTATCATCTTTCTAGCCTTATTGAAAGACTCGGGCAGTTGAGCAAACAGAAATGCTTCTTTCAATAATTCTAGCAGATCTGAAAAGTCCACATTACTCAACCCATGCATGCTTTTGAACAAGTATAACTGAATCACAAAACTCAACTTGCTAAAGTTCTCACATTCTGGATATAACTCCTTTTTCCATTCTTTAAATAATCTAAAAAACCTCTTTGCATATTTAGATAGTCCTTCTCTCACCCCTTCTTCATGCCCTACATCATCTTCTATATTTCTAAATGTGTCATGAAGCAGTCCATCAATATCATTATGACTGTTACAAGCTTCATCATTACTGCTTGGATGTGGTATACTTGAGGTTACCCTTTCCCCGTGAGAAATTCACTTGTCGTATCCTACAGCAAATTATTTTGCAAACAAGTGATCCTCCACAACATTTCTAAAATATCAATAGAGATTCTTGCAAACATCACATGGATATAATATCTCTTTTCCTTTAGAACCTCGTTTAAACGCCTTATCAAGAAAATTCTTCACTCCATTGATGAACTCATCACTGCTTCTTCTTAGATTCATCCAACTTCTATCTAAATTACTCATTGACATCTATTTGATACAAGCAATCAAAAAAATTAACTAACAAACATCAAGGACAACAATGTTCTGCAACTGAAATAATCCATCAGAACAATCCAGCGGAACAATCATATCTCAAATAGCACATGGACACTACAAAGTTTAAGATTTAACGCAAGAACAATAGCAAGAACTTTACAGTATTACTTTACGATAATCCAAAAGACAAGTCAGATTAATAACTACGCAATAATTTCAGACATACTGCTAACTACTAAAATAAAAACTAAGAATCATTCATGTCTTTTATAGGATATGTAAAGTGAGACCTTTTATCACTCTTCAATTAAAAGCAAAAGCAGATTCAAATTAAAAAAATGATGAATGCTATAATGGCTACTTGATGGACTATTACTATTACTTCATGTTTAACACTCATACGATAAAAATCAGATATGATTCACACATCAACTACTTTATCAATAACTCATTTAGGTTCAACAAAAAGAATCATTTCAAATTTAACTTAACTTTACCAAAAAAATAAAGATCATTTCAAACTTAAATATGAGAATACTGGACCAAACAATCTCCTTTTCAATAAACATGAGTATAGTAGACCAAACATGAGAAAGCTAGACCAAACAATCTCTTTTTCATAAAAGACCATTTTTCAGTTTGTCCTAAGCAAAGCACAACCAAAACTAGTAACTTAACAAGATATATCACTTTAATATAACATATTCCACACTCAAGAAGACACACTATGTAGATGAAATAAATGACACACTAAAAAATAATGAAAGCTATAACTACTACTTGATGAACTATTACTATTACTTTATGTTTAACAATCAGATATAATTCACACATCAACTACTTTACTAATAACTTATTTAGGTTCAACAAACAGAATTATTTCAAATTTAATATAACTTTACCAAAAAAATCAAGATTAGTTCAACTTAAACATCATAATACTGGATCAAACAATTCCTTTTTAATAAATATGAGAATACTGGACAAAACATAAGAATGCTGGACCAAACTGTCCCTTTTTAATAAAAAAAAAATATTTTCAATTTTTCCTGAGCAAAGCATAGCCAAAACCAGAAACTTAACTAGAAACATCACATCAATATAATATATTCCACACTTAAGTAGACATACTAAGTAGATGAAAGAGATGACACATTAAGTAAACAAATATCATCGCCAAAATCAGCAACTTAAATAAAAGAGATGAAATACTAAGTAAACCAACATCTTAGCCAAAACCAGCAATATACATAAAAGATATGACATAATAACTAAATCAACACCTTAGCAAAAATCAGTAACAAAAATAAAAGAGATGTTACACTAAGTAAACCAATAACTTAGCCAATGTTTGGACACTTTAAGACAATAAATTCCACAATTAAGTTTTTTGAACAAATAGTGATCATTTCTTACAAAGAAGAAGATACAGTTTAATCTAACTTTATAAACATTTGAGAAAGGCGACATTGTCACATAAATTATTATCAAAAAATAAATAGATATAGGTTTAAATCATGCCTCAGAAATTCTTATCTTAATAAACCATGCCTCAGAAATTCTTGTCTTAATAAATCATGCCTCAGAAATTCAACATCAACGATAAGAGAAATTTGATTCACAGTAACCAATTTCACAAATCTATTATCAAAAAATAAACAAAAATACGGTAAAAATACACTATCAGATTTATTAAAACCTAATGCAATAAGAAATTAACATAATGTACACACTGAATAATCTACCAAAAAAGATTCTAACAGTGACAAATTAAGACCACAAACAGTAGCTACTATAACACATACAACAACAAAATACTACAATTATACTATAACTAACAACAACAAATTAGGACTACACATATTAACTAATTTAATAGCTACATACAACAATAAAATCTAACAATTATACCATACCTAATAATAATAAATTAACACAAATACACAGCAGCAACTAAACAGTACATGAATCAGAAAAAAATTAATAATTTTACCACATCTAACAACAACAAATAATTACAACACACAACACCAACTACCAGTAAAATCCAACAGCAAAATCTAACAATTTCACTAAATCCTAAAACAAACAAACAAAACTCCACTCACAGTTGCAACCTAAGCACATGAAACTATAAAATTCAACTATTTCACAAACAGAGATTAAAAAGCAACAACTACGTAGCTCAAAATTTAACGAGCAAAAAAGAGATTAAAGAAAAATACCTTAAAATACCAAATTTATTGAAAAAATCTAGGTCCAGCTCCAGTCACAAACAGAAACACCAATAGATCTAAGAGATGTATCTAAAATCACCAAAATCCAATTAAAATCACCAAAACTCCAACTAAAATCACACAAACCCTTAAAGATATGAGAGGGATTTGCAGATTTTAGCTCCTAATGATGAAATACGAGCTTAGATTAGTGTAAATCTGAGAACATTAGCTCAGATTTGCAGCGGTGGTGGTTTTGAGAAGAGAAAGTTTAGAGAGAGGTTAGAGAGAAAAGTTTGTCTGAAAGTTAAAGGGTGAAGTTGCTAAATGTATTGTTTCTATATTGAGTGTTTCTAAAATGGGTATAAGAAATTAAGAAAAATAAAAGTAAAATATATGTTATTGGCGGGTAATGAAAAATATTGAGGGAAAATGGTGGAGGGAAATGTGGAGAATTAATGAACTGTTGCAATACATATCAAATTTCAGCAAACCATTCCCATAGATGATGTTAACAGAACGGTTCGTAAAACCATTGCAATAGTCCTAGCTATGGCAACGGTCATATTTTTAGAGCAACGGTAATATGGATAAGCCATGTTAATAGGTACAAAACCTTCCGACAACGATCATAACCATTGCACTAGAGTAGTTTTAGCAATGGTTTTAAAATGGTTACTAGCAAGTCTGTTCCCATAGGCCCAATTTCTAGTAGTGTTGGTTGGTCGGGTACTATGCCTGATACAATTTCTATTATTCATTGATTGGCTCAGGTACCACATCAGGTATAGTATTTATGATTCATCAGTTGGCTCGGGTACCATACCAGTACAGTACATGGACAAGAGGTCATCCCCTGTAGGTCATGACTAGTAGGCAACCATAATCCACTTAGCATGTGTGTACAGGTTTACTTGTTATTCATATGTGTTGATTCCTTGAGTGAACCGAGCTTATCTGTTTGTTGAGGTTCATATGTGTTGGTTCCTTGAGAGAACCGAAATTCATTGTTACTTGGAATATGTTTTGGTTCTTGAGTGTCCGAGTTGGCGTGTTTAAGTGCTAAGGTTGTTTCATATGTAAATCATGGTTTTATGTTAAGTGTCATAGATGATGTCCTAGGAATTCTTGGGTTGTTTAAGTTACTTGCAAGAGGTGAGATAATTATATGTGGTCTATTTACTTGTTTAGTTGGACATGACTTATGTGGTTGTTGAGTCAGGTTATTGGCTGGGAGTCTTATTGGTAGTCACATTAACTTGACTTGTTACATGTTGTCTTGTTGTACTATATTGTTATTATATATTCATATTTCATATTTTAGAACTGGCCGATGATCCTACCAGTACACTGTTGTTTCTTGTGTACTGATACTACATGTGCTCTTCTTTTGTTGAGTACATGACATATTCCGATGGCTGCTACGAGACCTCAGCTTTGAGTCAGACACTTTTCGAATCCAAGGGTGAGCTACATCTTCCGGGATACCATAAATTCTTCAGTTATTCCTAGTCCATTGTTTGAACTTAGACTTTATCTTTATTTTGGGGTTGCATCCCCTTCTTTCAGACAACTATTAGAGTTTTGGTACTGCGACTTTTAGATTCTAGGGGTTTAATTTTCACACGTTGTTATTGTTTTCTTTTAAAGATATGGATTATTGGTTTGATTAATAAGAATTGTTTTAGCTACTTGATTTTGGTTAAGTGTTGGGTTCTCTTACTTGGTTATTTGATTCTCCCATCGGAGATTTAGTATGGGTGCCACTCGCGGCAAGTTTAGGTCGTGACACATATTAAGAGTACAACTTAAGTAAGTATATTGAAGTCCAATTCTTGCTGCTATCTCTTTGAAGTCGGTCCATGATACTTACTGGTATGCGTTGATTTTATATTCATGCTACATTTATTGCACCCTTGGGTAAATAAATGGGTTGAACTGTTGCGATGTTCGTAGGGGATCACTAGAGATCATATCAACGTTCTAGATTTGAGTTGTCCTCTAGTTCTTGGTAACCTTTAGTCATTTATTTTGTTGTTTTATAAAGAAATGTGTTACCTTTAATTTTCTGAGTTGTATATCCCATTCTTAGTAGCTCATGACTTCTGATACTAATTCTTGGAGTCTATAGAGTATAATTCACCGGTATATTAATTTTGAAATTATCTCATTTATATTATTCTGATGTTAATTATTTTGTTATAATGTGTTGTGAAGGTCACTTTATAAACTAGTCGTTTATCGGGTAGGGATAGGTATCATCACAAAGTAGTGAGATTTTTTATCATGCAAAAATGTTAAGGATCATAAACGGGAAAAATCTAGTAGAATATTGTTGGTTTCTTACTTTTTAAAATATACTAAACAAAGTTAATAAGATGATTTTTACGTAGAATTTGTTTGATTTTTTATTTCGTTCAATTTTAATTTTTGATTTCTTAAACATTTTTGTGCAATTTAATGCGATAAAAACATGGTTTATTTAAATATAACTTGAATTAGTGATGTTTCATATAAATTTATGAAATTCTTTTTCTGCATCTCTTTTATATAAAATTATTAATGATATCTAAAATGGATTTATGACATCCAATAGCATAAATGAGTAACCAAATGGGCCAAATTACTTGCCTTTGTCCAAGCCCCTATATGCTATAAATATAGGTGAAAATACATGGTTTTTGACATAAAAACGGACATCACATTATTGTGTTTATTACAGAAGTGGATCTCTTATTTGTCAATGAGGTGCCAAGAATTTAAGGTTTGGTTCTGAGAAAATTCTTCTATTATTAACAGGTACAATTGATGGTCATGTAGCTATTTAATTCTTTCATTGGTATCAAAGACTAGGTTTTTCTATTTATTTTCTAGTCTATTGCTGTAACTTTTTTTAGAATTTTATGTCTTTCACATAAAAGATCTTTATTCTTACACATAGGAGATCAGAGAAGACTATTTTCTTCTATTCAAATTGTAAGAAGGCACGAGATCTCATTTCCTATAGAAAAAAAAAGAGAGTTTTTAAAGGGTATAAACCATGTATTCATAATCTAAGTGAAAAGAAGTCACCCGATTTGAAGGGTTTTCTTGTTTGAATTGTAAGACTAAAGAAATGGTTGAATGCTTCGACTTTAATGGAAATTTTATGTAGTTTGATATATTTAATCATGTTCCTAATTGACCAATAAAGAAAATTACATGGAAACAACTATGTTTTTTTAACACCTGTGATATACTGATGCTTGGAAAAATAAAGTTTTATCAGATGTGATTTGACTTGAAGAAGATTGAAACATGAAATGAATGAGTTTCTGAAAAGTTAACCTTTTTAATATTACGAATATGTTCCTTTACTTTATTACTCTTCTGCGAGTTATTATGATATATGTTATCACATAGAATGATTATACAAAAATATTCTGATTATTTCTTTGTTTTCATTTTAGAAATGCTTGGACGGGGACGGGATTGAAGTACTCCAACTGTGAGTAGTACTAACGATCGAGCAAGAAGACAACGTAGAAGAGTTCGTCAACGAAGGACAATTATCAGTAACAATTCAGATTCTGATTCATAAATCATTAGGAATGTTCCAAGTTTGATTCAAAATATCTTTAGGGATCAAAGAGCTTGGGTTAGGGAGGGGAGAAGAAAATATGAGGAATTCAAGGAGATCCAAATGGACCCTGCTGCTTCCATACCAGACTATATACATCTATTTAAGATGAAACGAGAAGAATTGGCTCCTCATTTTGTGTTGGTCTTTGATCCGGAAGCTTTACTTATATTTATTTGTTTTCTCTCAAATTATTGATTTGAAGTAATGGTTAGCATTTATCAATGTCTTGGTCCAAATAAGGATTTTTCGACATGTACTTAAAGTCAAGTGGGAGGAGAAAAGGGACATAGAAGCTAAAATAAAAAAATCTTGGCTACTAAGGATCTGTCCTAGGCCTCATTTTTGTAAACCTTCTGCTATAGATAAGCTAGCTAAGATTTTGGCTGATAGTGTTACAAATCCTTATCACCAGCGTAATGAGAAAAATGATATGTAAGTATAGACAAGTGATCATATGACTTGTGATATTCTTAAATTTTATGAAAATCTGTTGTTTGTGTCTTTTATTCAATGTTAAATTTTTGTGATATTTAAATATTATTAATATAATGGGTTAAGATTTAACTCAAAGTCTTTAATATAATATATTCTAAGAAATAATTTTTATTTTTGATTAGTCATTTGAACCGTAAATGATGATTGAAAACTTTGTGACCTTTTGATTTTACACTAAAAGTAAAGTCATTATGGGAAATGATTTTCTCGACTGTATATGGTCCATGCATTATTGATGAGTGACTCGGACATAACTGTTTCTCACAAGTATAACAGACTATAATTTCGAAAAGTGTAATTTCTTATCTTAACAATGGCAATAAGTTGTACAACAACAGTTCTAATATATGATGCTGTAAGATATAATTTGTATTAAAAGTGCAAGATGACCTAAGGAGTATAAACCTTTGAATGCGTCGACCAAAGGAGGTAACACTCCCAACATATGAAAGATCTTGATAACTACAATGCATAGAAGAAGAAGAAAACTCTACTACATGTCAAATTTTGTAGATTTAATTATTGATGTTTTCGTCTATGATGTGAACAATATTTTATCACCCATGTAGGTATACTTACAAGAGACATATGGCAGTACAATAGTGACTCATCGAAGACAGTTGACAATTAAGCTTGGCATATTGAAGAAGCAAAATAATCATATTGTCAAACAACACCTAAGGGTGATGTCTGAAATAATAGTTCAACATAGAAGTATTGGTGATGTTCTCTTTGATAAGGAACAGGTTCATACAATGTTGGCCTCTTCCCAATAGCTTAGAATATATGTGGTTAACTTAACCCATGATGACAAAATCAAAAGCTTTGCCAATATTAACTATAATGTGATGTTTGAAGATGAACAACTTAGTGATGTTAAAACCATACGTAATGTCTATGTAGGAAAATCAAGTGATAAAAAGCTTTCAGAATTTTAAGCGTAAGAAAAGAGCATAAATGGCAATTAAATAGACCAAACAGAGATCCTCCAAGAAATGTAACCTATTGAATTCCAAGAAGGGATCCTATTTTCCAGAGCTTCTTTCTCTCTGGTAAATATGGTAATATATACATATTTTTCTTGCTTCTTGTTTCACTAGATTTGTCGCACTTCTAATTCCTTAAGGAATCCTTCATTGCACTTGAAATTTTCTTTAGTTTGATTAATAGTCTCCTCCAGTCCAGTGTGAAAGATTTGATTCCCTCACTGCATATAATTCAATCTGGAGACCCCATAAAAAATAACACAAGGCTTCGTTACTATCCAAACCTTGGAAAACAAACTGAGACTTTATCTCATTTTCAATGCTTCATCTACACCCCATTTATTGCTCCAATCGATTTATCAAAAATCTCATAGACCTACTTATCAAAATCCATACCAAAGTCCCTAATATCAAAATAATCTACTTCAAATGGTTTTGACATTGGTGGAGAAATCCTAGACCTAAATTTATGAAAGATTGCCAATGATATATATACTCCACCCAATCAGGGAAAAGCCAATCAAACCTTTGAATAAATGGAACAAGTTGATTAATGATGCGCCTATCATTCATGGATGATGGGGAGGGGGGTATGATATAGAGAGGTGCATTAACCTCCAGCGCAAGATCCCAGATTTTGACCAATAATAAGGAGAGTGAGACAAAAATAACCTTCAAATACAAGTAACACCGAACCTTGTCCAAGATTTACGAACCCTCCCAAATTATTCATGCCATTACAGGAATCCCAAACCCAGCTTTATTAAAGGTTGAAAGCAGCAGTGATGCTCTACCTTATAGAGGAAAGGCGATCCAATCCTTTGGTCAAAAACCAAAGATTTGATTATTATTTTGATGCAGTTGGCCCATGACATTGAGAGGTGTTTCAACCTCAAGCATAAAATTCACGATTTAATTGATGACAAGTTGATCTCAGTTAACAAAGCCTCCCCCATGGGATAACATATTTGTTACGCGAAGGTAAGATCAAGACATTTTGAGCAAGGACAATTGCTTTTGAAAAAAATATTCACCCTCAACAAGAGATGAAAAGAAAGTTTGCAATTAATGTGCAAGAACCCTGCATATAGAGCTATGTCTATCTTTCCTTTGTAATCACATATTTTGCTTGTAAACTGACTATTTTTGACTTATCCTTCACTCTGGGGTATTTAGAAAACCCATGTTGGGTTCAGTATCCTTTTATAATAGAAATTGAAATGATATTCCTTGCAATGAACAATATGCAACCTGATCCATGTCTTAATGAAATATGTAAGTGCTTTATGGGCTCAGTCATATCAAGCGAATTTTCCTCCCGTCCATTTTGATAGAAACTAGGATGGATTTTTTGTGAAGGCCTAAGATAACCAAATTGATTTTTTCTACAGTAATATGCGAGCTTGTTGAAGAATGAAACTAGGACATAACATTTTATGGGGACCTCAAAATATTCCACAGTAAGTGGCATCATAATGTACAAGGAAGTTCAAGTTCTTCTAGTGTCCTAATAAGGACATAATTTTTGAGGGGTTCCTCAAACTTTTGCCAAGGCTGCATATCAAAAGAAAGGACTAAAGTAAAGTATAGACATGTCATCTACCATAACTCGACGACCGAATGGATTTGCAAATCAAACACAGGATGGGGCATCAAGACAACAAGGTCATGCAAACATAGAACAACTTTCCAAATTAAGAATCTTTTTTTGAGTGAAGGAACAACAAAGTCACCAAGATAAAAAACATCAAGACTAACGATCATGACAAAAAGAGTCATTAGGCCCTTCACAGATTTAGCACAACAAGATAGACAACTTTACTTTTGACTTTATCTCCTAGATTAGTCATTTTACTTCATTATGATTCTAAATACCTTTCTTGATTTTGTAGGTGATGTTTTCAAGTGCAACGACTAAAATTATGAGGCTTCCTCCAGAACATGTGTTCAAATCGTCATAGTGACATTGTTAAAATCCTTTTGGGGCAAGTATTAATAGATTTTCCAAAAGTTTGATGAATCAAATAAGAAGATCACCAGACACAAGGCATACAAAGCTACTGTTATAAATACAGAGGATTCCCGATACTATGGATCCAATAAAATGCAAATCGACTCCCACCTTCCCTTCCAAATTAGACGAGTCCAATTCTCTGTCACCTCAATATCTTTATCTGTTCAAAATATACATTCACTGTGAATTCTACTAATTTTAGGTTTTAATTGTATTTGACTTGAGTCTTGTTCCAACAAAATATATAGACAATCCAACATAAGAGTTCTGTCTTTCCCACTATTTTGAACTACAGGCCCCCACAATGGAACTAGAGCATGTTTTTGACTCAGTAAACTCTTCAAATTTTTGTTTTTTTGACTATTTTGAATTAAGTAATCTCAGATTGAAAATTGGTCCTACTTTATAAATAACTCAATGAATCTTCAAAACACTCTATTCAACTTCAAGCAATCCATTCAAATACCTCTCAATATCAAATAATCACTTATCAAATTACTCCTCTCTTTTCAAAGCAAAGTAGGGTCACATCTTATGTGATATTCCTAATCAGCCATTAGAGCATTCAATCACCATCAGTTTCACTCCTAATGTATATGTCCTAACTCATATATCTCCAATAACTACCAATTTGTCATGATTTAATACAAATATAAATATTTTTTTAAACTAAGAAATTTTAGGTGCGTAGGAATGCCAAAGCTAGGACAAACATCAAATTAATGCTGAGTCATGACCAAAGACACTGTTAGGCCCACTATGGCCTCATCTTCATAAGCCAGATGGTTTAACCTCTCCCCCTGTCTTTAATTATATTTATTTTCTTCATTATAACTATTAAAATTTGGTCTCAAATTTTGCAGGATTGCACATCAAGTTTAAATGTAAGAGGAATCATTTGAAATCGACATCAAACTCCAAAGAAGATAAAAGGTGACACTATCCCAGAGGTTTTTCAAGAAAAAAACACCAAATCCATCAAATCAAAGATGAAGCTTGAGATATGTTGTACATCACGACTAAATATCAAAGATGACAACATCATCAGATGATATGCTCAAGATACACCTTCAGATGATGTAACGTGATTGTATGAAAATATAGTAATCCAAACAAGTTTGAGTCCAAATCCCAAATAGACTATATATGTAACGACCAACCTATTGAGACGTGCGGGCGTCTACACTAAGCATCTTGATAGACGAACCCTTACCACTTGATCCAACAAGTAAATTATGAAAATCAAGTATAACAATAATTATCCTCATTTTTTATACATAAAAATGATTACAATTAATACGGAAAACCTCTTTTTAAAATACAACACCCTCCCTAGGATCTTGTCTAAGACAGTACAAGAGATACTACAGGAGTAAAAAAAAAATGTAAAAGGACAGAGCTTCCACCATGGAAACAAGAGTAGAAGCTGCTGAAGATCATCGTCATCCTGTACCTATGAAATATCACCAACCCTGCAATCAGATTATACTCAAAATAGTATAGCAAGAGTAGAATCAGTACAAACACACGTACTGGTAGGCATCATCGGTCGATCCGAATTCACTCGTACCATCATATAAGAAAATCAAGGGAAAGAATGTAATTATCTACAATAGTCTCATCCTCCAACATCCACCATTACCAAACCCAATCTCAAATCGACCATCTACTTATACCTCATACTTCAACCCTTCCTATCCCTTCCGCTGCTAACTCCCTTACTCGAAGACTCTGTATCCTGATTGCTAGGATTTTCCAAGTCACACTAACCCCTTAGACTTTCTAAGTCACCTTGAAACTAGTCCAACCACTAAGTCCAGACCCAGACTATCACTCAGTTAGTCAAGTCAACTCCCATGACTAAACACCCAAAAATAACCCAGCAAATTGCCCAACCAGACCAACTACATTCGTGTTACTACTTACAAGTGTACGGACCTCTCAAGGATCCCTTGGGTATTTTCCAACATGATACTAACATCCAACAATATACTCCAGACCCCCCGTCTACCTTCTAACTCCCATTACATGGATCAGGTTTAACACTCATTTTAATAAAGACAATTGACCAACACTATGACTAGGCTATAAGTCTCCTTCTTAGTTTATTAACCACATGAAGCCAATTAACGACCATTGACAACAATCAAGGACAATAACATATATCCTTTCTACCTAGTCTGGACCCACCAAGGATCCTCCTAAAACTACCTAAGTGTTCAACATGCAACCTCGACCAAACTCATATTTAAATACAATTATCCAGCCTCTCATGGACCATATGCAATAATCATAATTTAAGAATACAACTCGGTCGACTCATGGAACCATCATCAGAATAAAATCAATGCAACAAATTAACTCGTATCAGGCGTGGTACCCGAGCCAACCATTTAGAATCCCATATCAGGCGTGGTACCCGAGCCAACCATTATGTATCCCGTACCAGGCATGGTACCCGAGTCAACCAATAAGTATCCTATACTAGGCGTGGTACCTGAGCCAACTGAATATCACATAGAAATCCAACAATCAACAAATAATGAATAAAATGCACTTGTAAACCAATAAGCAACAACACATAGTTCATTTCACTAGACTGATAACCGGATAATTAGACGTTCATAAATCATTTCGTAAGCATGCAACTCATAAAATACTAAGCACCAGTACGTGAACACATATTGCATATTGGGAAATAATAACCATCACCTACCCCAACTCCGGGTACCTAGAGTCAATCTTAAGTCACGTCCGAAGACTAAAGCCCCATTCACCCTTTTGACTCATAGCAAGTATCTACATCAATTCCGAACTTCTCCTAAGACGGATACAACATAGGGAAAGACACCCCTTAACCTTGGTAATTCAACCTCTCTTGTTATTCTACTCTTTATACCAAATCCTTGCCGAAGATTTCCTTTCTATTTAGTCATTTAATTACCCAAGCATTTCTGGTTCTCCGAACCTTCCTGACATTCTAGTCCTTGAATTCTATCATCATACAACACATAGTAATCACAAACAACCCGAGATATGACAATATGTTAACCCAACTCAATATTTTCTAGTTCAAACCAATCCAACCACAATAATCCTCCAGACTCCGTGCCCGAACGCCTAAGCATGGATTATCCTTTTTGTCTATACAATAAATACGAAATGAAAGCACGCCAATCTACACAATGAAAGAAAACCTAGCCTTATTGGACACCAAGTAGCTGCCCGATGCATTTTCTAGCTCCGTGAAGGCGTTCCCTGACTGATGACAAGCATGAATCTGCAGTTTCACGTCTTTTTAGCCAAAATTCCTCCTCCCCATGGCTTCCAAGACTTGGAGTAGATTAGGAGGGTTTTTCGAGTAACCCGTGTATCCTTTCTAACTGAGAAAGAGAAGTTCTTTTATTAATTCGCATTACTGAGCTACGACCTCCCGTCATCCCGCTATAGCGGACAGCGGTCCCCTACAGCACAATTAAATACTGCTATAGTGGAGTGACATCAGCCCGAATAAATTTCAAAAATTATAATTTTTCCATCACGTAAACCCCACTTATTTCAAAACCTATCTCTAATCGTTCCTGAAATTTATGATATCACGACTTCTAAAATAACAACGGATCCGGTCATTACAATATAAGAGCATTTAAGCTACCCTAAACTTTATCACCAACTACGCAATGCCAGATAAATTAATGGTGGGTGAAAGATATAATTTTTACTAATTTGTATCTTAAAAAGAAAGTAAATTGATCTATAGACACAAGCTAAAATATTTAGAAACAAAAGCACAAGTAATGATCGAATTCATGTCTAGATTTTATAAATTATGAAGAAGTATATCAACTTTGCACCCAATATCTAAACCACCACTCAATCTTTCCCAAGCGTTGAACAGTCTATCTCAATATGATATTCAAACAACTATATGAGTTATTAAAATAAGAACAATTGATTATGTTCTATGTAAATTCTATTATTCCTTATGAGAATTTATTAAATGAGGGTTAGCACTCTAAATTCTTGTTAGTTAATCTTTTCAACAACAAGTTATATTTTCCAAACTTAACTTGAAGTATATGGGCGGGTCTTAGGGTTAGATAATTCTTTTGAAAACATTCAAGAACAAGATTAATTAAGAAAATCAAGAAATGACTTATTTATGAATTAGAATCAAGCAAGCATAAGTATAACAATAGTTGTAATCACAAGGTGAAAACTCATACAGAAGATTCAAATTTAGAATACAATAATATTTAAAGAAAAAGATAAAGAAATTCTTAAAATCAATCTCTCTGGTTATGTAATTCTTTCTTCAAGACCTATGTTTTTCCACCAATTTCAGTGTCCTAAATCCTACAAACATGTTGTGCTACTAAAATTATGCCGAAAATCTGTTTTCCAAGTTACTTGTTCTCTTTATATAAATGTGGGAATAAAAAAATAGTAGAATCCTAAACATGTTTGGATCTGGGCCACATCAATTGTAATTGCAATGTCTAGTTCACTATTATGACTTCTGGCTTTTGCATGGTTGCCTCTCAATTGCGAGCCTTAGTTTTCAATTACAAACTTCTAAATATTCCAGCAAGTCTCACAATTGCGAGGTTCATCTTGCATTTGCAACATCAGGGAGTTGTCTCCTTGCCAGATTTTTGTCTTCATCTATTTTTTCTCCCTTTTGTCCGATTCCACTTCTTATCAACTTAAAGCTTCCTCCATATTAAATATATCTCAAACAAGAAAATACATAAAATAACATCTTCATAATAGTAGTAAGGGACACAAAACTAAAGTAAAGAGACTCTGAATAAGTGGTAAAATCACCATGCATCAACACACCCAGCTTAAAGTCTTTGCTTGTCCACAAGCAACTACACAAGATACTCTATTACACCTATGTTCACGTATTGCAAAGCACTTTGTCTATAATGGTTTTAATAATTAGTTATCAACATATATATTCATAGATTATCAAGCCTCATTCATTCTTTCAAAATCGCATTGCATTACCTAAATAGTCAAGACTAACTATATGCAACCTTAATCAATAACACCATAATGTCAGCTCAACATGCATAGACTGAAGAATGTCCTCAAAAGTACTCATTTATATGTACAATGAACAAACATGAAAAAAGACAAAAGAGAAGAAAAAAATACTCAACACTCAAAAATAAAGTCACATGCTATGAATGCAAATACCATAGGTTTTCCCTTATACAAATACCATAAGAAATTTGTAATTATAATATAGGCTTAGAGAAGAGTAAGATACATATTTGAAAAAATAGTGATTACTTCCTTCTTGACATCATACTTTTGTATCCCTTTCTTTTTGTTAATTCTCCTTTCTTTTCACCTTTTTACTTTTATTGACTCTGATGTGATAGTTTTTCTCTTATTTTCATCTACTTTTTTTCAATTTTTGTACTATAGCTATAGTCATAATTTTCCTCTTCTGTTTTCTTTTTTACACACCGAGTCATAGTCTAGGGACACAATTACATCTCCACCCCCAACATAGGCTTATTGCCTCACTTATTACTATAGTCGCAATTCACCCCCAACTTAGGCTCTTTTCATGTCTCATCTTTATTACTAGTGTCAAAGAGGAAAGGGTGCAAAACAAGAGTTATGGTTTCATTATGACTAGCCAAGAAATTTTTTAAAAGCTCAAAGTGGGAAACTAAAAAATTATTTCGCCTTTTGGAAGGCTCATATAGGCAAATAGGGCTTTGATGCACTAAAATATTGTAAATTCATTTCTACAACTAAATCATCCTTAGACAAATGATGTAACTAATCAGACAAGTTCTAAATTACAAGCATAACACATGAACACATACTATTTACTCACCACACATTGGCACATTGATATCATTTAGTTTTATTTTACTGACAAGGAAGTGCTCTATGCAACACACTAGCAGCTATAATGTCAGAGAAAGAGCTAGCGTTCTAGTACATAATTAATCAGAGTTCATACAATTCACAATATTTAGAAGGTCTATTTTTAAGATCAAAATAATGTATGCATGCCATAAGCTACTCTATCACCACAATAGAAATCAAAAATACTTTATTTTATTTGAATTACACACAAGACTATTTCTCTTAAGAATATTGCCTAAGCAGTCCATCATCGAGAAAAGTCACTAATACTATGACTCGACTACCTACACATGCTTGGTTTAATACAAACTAAATATCCCTGGAAAAGAACCATGGCAAAGAAAAATTATAACGATCCACTCAATCATTTTGAGTATTAGTACTTTATTTCACGTGTCATAAGCTTTAAAAGTTGTGTTATATTATTTTTGACTTGGTTTTAAAATTTGAGGTCAATCTAACATTGTTTGGTTCAATTTTGATGAAGAATTCATTTTGGAATCTCGGTATTGTATTATATGAGATATTAAATTTGTATTGGGAAAATGTACTTGTTTTGCTAATTAGAAGGTTTTCTTAGGCTTGTATTATCATTTGTGACTCATATGAACTTTGGAAAGTGATTTATAGTCCAAGAAATGCCTTGACAAATTAAAGTTTCAAATGAGCGTGCACAAAATCTAACTTCAACTGAGAATAATGCCAAATCTATAAGGAATCTGGAAAAGTGCAAAACATAAAAGTTGTAGCTCCTTGAGTCTAGTTTGCAACACATTAAACCGTTCATCAATCCAATTTATATACGAAAGATTATGAAGGATTTACTAAAAAGTGTTTGGCAGAAAAATATGGATCTTGAGGTAGAATCTGTGAAGAAAATGGTACAATTCGCTGAAGCACATGGGAGCTGTTTAGGAGCAGCAGTCAACAGCTATTATTTTGAGAAAATTTGAGCTAGAGCTTGAGAAAAAAAATGGAGATGGAGCTTGGAGATTATCCTACCAACTAAGGTCAGTTTAATATAGTGTTTCGATCTTATTTTACTCATTGTACCTGGATTATAACATCAATCTAATCACATTTCCTCCATCAGTTTTATGATTTGGGTTGCTTTAAAGTGGATTCTGGACCCTAACTTGAAAGGGGAATTTTCTTCTAAGACTTGAATTGAGGATTTTTCTTTGGAGATTATATTTACCATTAGCTCATGAAATATCATACTCAAATTTGGTGGTGTTTCATCTATGGAATTTTGATTTTTGAGGTTTTGAGTTTGGATTGTTCATGAACTCAAGAACACCTTCAAGTGAGAATCAAACGGACATTTGGGGATGTTAATGAACTGCATTTGACTTGATTTTTGAAATGGTATACTTGTAAAAGATTGGGTCACTGAAATTTTTACTTGGATTTGGGTTTCAAGAAATTGACCCGAGGTTTGACTTTTAACTTTGGCTGTTGACTCTGACTTTTTTTAAAATTTATGAAAATATACTTTGTAGACTAATTTCACATGCTCTTTCATATTTTTGATAGTATGGGGCAATTTGAGATCTTCGTGATTGACTTCTGGTCCCTTCTTGATCGTAATACTTTGGAGATTTCGATGTTATTAAGCTTGGTACTATCAAATGTTTCATTTGTGATATTTGAGAAAATGCTTGATCATAGTATTTTGCCAGATCCAAGGTAGGAGAGACTTATTACTACTTACTTGCTCTTCATAATTAAAATATGAACTAATTATTGTGAACTTGTTGTGAAGACCATTATTATGTTATAACTGAATCTTAAGTTCTTGAATTATTTTATCTATATGAAGTTATTAAAATATTTGATATAAAAATATGGGATATTTGAGACATCTTAATGTTGAGTTGAGCTTTTTCTTCCTTCGAGTTAACTCATTGAATTGAGGTGGTAAATCATTGTTGTTTATTGATTGAGCATGTGTGTTATTTTATATAATTCCTAGGCTTTATTTTGAATTGTTTCCTTTTACTTGATATTTTATGCTTAAAAATAAGTCATGATAATTATAGTAATTGAATTGATTAAAATGACTGATACACTATCTGTGGTGAAGTTTGATCTTGATATAGTTATACACAATGTTTAATGATTAAAACTATTAGATATGAATATATTTGGTCAAGTGTATATGAAGGTGAGGGACTAAAATTATATTTCGTCTAGCTTATGTTAAGGTGAGGGGCTATGATATTTGGTCTAGCGTGTCTATATGAAGGTGAGGGCCTATGATTATATTTGGTCTAGCTTATGTTAAGGTGAGGGCCTATGATTATATTTGGTCTAGCCTATATGAAGGTGAGAGTCTATGATTATATTGGGTCTAGCCTATGAGAAGGTGAGCCTATAATTATAATTGATCAAGCCTGAAAAAGGGTAAGAGCTACGTTGATTATTTAGTCTAGCCTATATGAAGGTGGGAGACTATGATTATATTTGGTCTATCCTATGTTAAGTGAGGGCCTATGATTATATTTGGTCTAGCCTATGTGAAGGTGAGAGTCTATGATTATATTTGGTTTAGCCTATGAGAAGGTGAGGGCCTAGAATTATAATTGATCATGCCTGAAAGAGGGTGAGAGCTACGTTGATTATTTAGTCTAGTCGTACGAGTCTGTGAGGGCTTATTATTGAGTTATGATTTGCTGACTAGATTTTTGGGTGAATTATCTATTATGAAAATTATAAGATATTGACATCTATTTCATACTTATAAGATTTGATAAATTTGGTATGTCTATTGCACTTTAGATCGACTGAAAGTTGTAAGGATAGTAGAATGATCGATGATCCAAAGAATGATCGATGATCCTACTTAGTGTTGTAAGACTCACACCGCTACAGTTTGCTTGCAGATTTTACATTTCATGTCACGATTGGCATTTTTTAGTCCTGTGTGAGGCTATCTCTCAGCAATGTCGAGTCGAGCTACCACTTATTCATGGTAAAATCTATCTTTTCATATTTCTTTTTACTTTTATTGCTGGGCTTAAATCCCGTGGTGTATTTTGAAAACTCTATATGTGCTCCATCACTAGTATGAGTTGGGGACTTGGGTAGGTTTTAGTTTCATTTTCTATTTTTAAACACTTTTATTAAATTCTTCATTTATATCACTTTCACACATTGAAACTATCTTTTCTTGATTAAAATGTTTCAAACATACTTGCGCTTTCTAGACTTGATTCTTTCTTTCACAAAAATGATCAATTCCTTTTAGGCTTATTGAAATGGATAATGTTTTAAAGAGGTCCATTTAAGGGGTAGTGACTCATTAGATGCCTTGACGTCTCATGAAATATGAGGCATTACAATTGGTATCAGAGGCCAAGATTTTTAAGTCGAGTCCTTGGAAGTTATGGTGCAGTGTCTTGCTAGTGTCTTCTTTATCGGTATGTTGTGCACCATACTTACAAATGGAAGACTATGAAGACATTTAGTAAATTGTCCCTTCCTTTGATCAAAGCTCGTGCGAAGCATTTTTACTGAATAGTATTATTTCTTTTCATATCTCATACGTTAAGGAGGGCGTATTTCTATAATCGGGTGCTTAAATAATTCTGATCGATCATTAGTTCAGTTTTAATTTAGTCTTGACTCAATGATTTTTTAAATTTGATAAACTCTTCTTTCTTTTTCTTTCCCATTGGTCTGAGCAATAAATGATGATATTAGTCGAGAGAGTACATGATGAGGTAATTTAGTTCTTTTATATAAATGTTGAATGTTGACGATCTATGGGTGTAATACATCTGTGTAAAGATTAAATGTATCGTGGTATTTTAATTATGTGATTTTGTTGATTGAAACTTTATGTGTATAATAGTCTGAGATGATTGGGATCATTCTTCATACAGTCTGATACATTACGTTAGATGATCCACTATAGTTTTGCACACTTAATTGAGATATGGTGTAAGACATTTAACTAGAGGTTCGACACATCCTAATATGATATATCATGCGTTATCTAAGTATTTCTTATCTGCATTACTTATTTGTAAAGTGAATTGCGTATATGAATAGAGGATTTATAGTGTTAATATATATAAGGAAGATTTTATGTAATGGTAATTCTGAATAAGAATGAACAGAACATATATGTTTTGGGATGTAGATTGATTCATTCCCTTTTTCGGTGAGGATTTGAGAGAAGTTTTAACATTTAAATGATGTGGCACGGTATGTCACCGACTTATTCTTCATTAGGTATTTACCTTATTGATAAATAAGTGGTGCTTGATACATTATAATTTTGAGTTACGAGAAAATGTGCTTATGCAATTGTTTCTCAAATGATTAATGTCACGACCCAATCCGTCGTGAGTGGCACCCGCCCAAATTCCCGGGTGAGCGAACCATTATTGACCCAGAACTTAACCATTCTAACAACTCAAAACCAGTGTACAAATAAATAAACTAGCAATTCAATATCCCAACACTAATATCATCAATTCTGCGGAAAGATCCTCCCTAGAACCTGCAAGTCACTATACCAAAACATACTACTAATCATCTAGAATACGGGGATGCAACTACAATGTTGGGGGAGGTCCTACTACTTTTTCTTTTATTCATACTTTCTTTAATTGTTTATCCTATTATAATATTTTTCCTCTAATGCGATTAATCTGATTATTTCTTTTATATTTTTCAGAATATATTCTAGATATTTTGTATCTCGAGTTCGTTGATACATTTCTGTATTTTCTTTTATCAGGTTTCCTAGCAGAATTATATCTACCTTAGTTTCGTACCAGTATCGTAAGTATTCGTAATTTATCATTAATCTGAATCTGTTATTTCTAAATCTGAATATATTTCCCAATCGTCATCTATATTTAATCTTTCTAGATCTATTCCATACCATTGGGATTTTTCATTAAATATCTTTTCCCATATAATTCTTTTTAATTCTACTATCCTTATGTCTTTTAGTGCATGTAAAACTAATGTTTTATATCTTATTTTATTTTGCGAATAGGTGGTCATGGTAATACCATTCATATTCATTTTTATGCTTTGCTTTTTATCAATTAATTTCCTCATACCATAGCATATCAATAACATTATATTCGATTATTACAGACTAGATTATTTTAAACCATATTCTCTTGTCACTGTTAACACCGTACTTTCAAAGGTACTTTCCCCTCCTAAATAGTGTCACTCTGTCTACTCCCCTCACGGCTTCCTTGCCTTGGTTTCGACCTCTGGACATTATTTTTGGATTGTTTCCCCTTTTTCCTCATGTTAACAAACTTGAAAATATGATTCAAATAATTCTAGTAAATAATAACGAATATAAACTTATTTAATCATGCTATGATACTTAGGAATTAACAAGTTTAGCTATGCATAATTATAAATGGATATACCTTGCTAATATCTTCTTGCTCCATATTGCTAGAAAATTTTTATCTTATTGAGAGAATATTTTTTTTTTTGTTTACAAAGAAGGTTTGTTTTCCGTGTAGAATTATTTGAATCATATTTTCAAGTTTGTTAACATGAGGAAAAAGGGGAAACAATCCGAAAATAATGTCCAGAGGTCGAAACCAAGGCAAGGAAGCCGTGAGGGGAGTAGACAGAGTGACACTATTTAGGAGGGGAAAGTACCTTTGAAAGTACGGTGTTAACAGTGACAAGAGAATATGGTTTTTACAGACATCATTGAGTCCCCGAAGATAATCAAAGGAGGTCAACCAATTTGGAGTCACCCCATCGTGCAACCTGTCAACCAACCACTGGTGTCCTTCTGCTTTTGATTTTGCAATATAAACTTCATTATCAGCATCTGGAAGGTTGTATGGTGCATTGATGATTTTGGGGTTGAAACTCACTTGGACACCCCGAACGGTAGTGACCAATGCGCTCTTGAAGTTGGTGATCAAATCATTAGCATAGAACTCTATGGACACTATGTGTTAGCCATGATAGGTGGAGAAGCAAAGAAAATCCACCTCCGCTCCACCAATCTCTTATAGAACGTCGGTATTTTACCTTCAACTTTGTCCAAGTTGATTCCTTTCTCCCTAATAAAGGGCTTGGATAAGAGCTCATCATACCGACACTCACATGATGCCGATAGGAATCTGTCCTGATCATAATTCTCCTCCATTTCCACCTCCAAAACAATTTTAACTTCATTGTCACTACCTTTGGAGGCCATATTTTTTATCAAGGCACTTACAAAACACACCAATATGTTAAAAGTTCTTAGGGATACTTAAAACAATGTATTATGAAGCACTTAGGCCAAAGAACTAGCTGAAAGAAGTTTCAAGGTGGGCTGTGTGGAGCTACTCTTTTGGCACTGCCAGGCATTCCTTCTTCACGTACGCGGCCAAGTGGCTGCGTTCGCGAAGAGGAATTTTATTTTCAGAAATTTTCTCCTTCGCGAACGCGGCCAGGCGATCGCGAATGCGAAGGTCATCGTGTTCGCCCAGATCAGTGCCTCTTTGAGGCATTTTCTCAAACACTTGGCAGGAACAATTCATTTGAGCAATTTATGCTCATTATGCTCATGCTAATCACCACATTCTTGCACTCTTGCACACACTTCACCCACCTCGATCAAAAATTACCCAATGGTGTACTTATGAAGTTAAATTCTGAAATCACCATTTTAACCTTTGATAGCACAAAGAGTGAAAAAGGAGTAGAATTTATGACAATATTTAGAGCGTATGAGTCTCATACCGGATGGATTGCACTTGTGAAACAATGAATGGAAGAACTTGATGGAATTATTATGTGCCAAAGGAGGAGAAGTACTTTTGTTTGAGAAGCAAAAATGTTTGAGGCTTCTGATTTTTTAATGTTTTAACTTACCTAGAAACTGCCTACAAGCATCGCGTTTGCGAGCGGTCCGGTGCGTTCGCGATAGCCTGACATTCAATTAGCCTTCGCGTACGTGGCCAGTCCACCATGTTCGCGAAGAAGACGGGTTGGACCAGATTTTCACATTTTTTTTCATCTTACTGCTTGCGATGTGCGATGTCGAGTGCGACGGGCACTTTGTGAGGTGCAAAATGCACCACGTTCGCACATGCCAATATTTTTGTTCAGTTCATTATTTGCTTGTGTGATGGCATGTGCGATGGGCACTCTTCCTAGTGCGAAAAACATGTTTTTTAGAGGTATTTTTGGTGCTTCTCAACACTTGGTTCCTCTTCTCATTTCTTTGGGCACCTAGAAACAAATCAAAAAGAAATAAAAAGTGAAGTAAAGCATAAAAATGATGGGTTGCCTCCCATCAAACGCACAATTTAACATCGCAGCACGACGCAAGCTACCTCGCCATTTAGATCTCCACTTGGAAGATTTGAACCTTCGATCCAAACTTGAATCGAACTTTCAGTGACAATCTTGGGGTGAAGGTTTGAACATGAGAAGGTCATTCTCTTGATTTCACATTTCACACTTTTTAGCCTTCAAGTGAGGAAGGTCGCTTTGCCTTCTTTCCATAAAAAACATAAAACCGGATAGACCTTCATCCAGCCTCCTTCCAAGGTCTTTCAAAAGCTTGATTACTTTGACTCTCGTCCATTCAATCAAACTTAAGGTCGAAAAATGGTTGGAGTGGGATTTGGGTGTCTCCTCCTTCAAGCTTGCCTCATTCATCACATCCTCACTTTGAGATGCCATGGCATCATTCAATACAACAAAACTAAACAAATAAAAAATAACTATTCACAAAATTGAACTAGAGTAAGTAAACTCAAATTCTAAACTAACTCAATATGCCAAATTGTTCCCCGGCAACGGTGTCATTTTTGATAACGCTCAAATACACTCTCCAATGGAGGTGATTGCAATCTTCAGAGCAAAATACATTTATATTCCCAATGGATATCGGGGTCTTACCCACAGAGAACAATGTAATTGCAATTGAGCTAATAAAAAATAAGATCAACTTATTGAAGTTCAATGAACACAAAAAAGGAAAAGATATTTAAAAAGGGGGGTTTATGACTTAAAACAAAAGATAAAGTAAAATAACTACAGGATAGAGTGATCAATGGCTTTCACCTTGCTTTTTTCAAGCAAGGATAACAAGGGAGACTTGAGAATGGGAATTCAATTCACAAGACTTGCACCCGGTCAACACGTAGGTAGTCTTGGTTGAAGGTATGTCTAACCATCTTTTGACCAATTGAGCATATATCTCGTGCGTTCTCTCGAACCACCACGAGTGAGCAATAACCAACCAAATCAACTTCGGTGAGTTGGCTATCTCTAGCTCCAACTCTTAGATGGGGATTTCCGGTGAATTGAGCTATTTCTAGGCTCAATCTATGATGGAATCTCAAATCTCCACTAAAATACCTTCTCGAATTTAGGGTAATCCTTTCTCAAGCAAAAACCCAAATTAGAAAGATAAGTCAATGTTTGCAACCATTAATTATAAATTCAAGAATGAAGGATTCAATAGACCCAAATAATTAACCAAAAGCAAAATCTATATATGAATTCAATACCCAAACAAGTATTATCTCTAATACAAAACTCAAATCTCAAGTCAACAATACACCAATAAAATAGCAATTAAGAACAAGAGTTAAAGATTGAAAACTAAAGATTTTATAATAAAGAGCATCCAAAGCTTCACTCCTATGATGTTGGTTGATGAACTTGCTCTCCAAGCTTTGACAAAAATTGTGAGAGTAGCCAAAGATTAGCCAAAGATAGGTCCCAAAATGGCTGAGAAGAGTTTTTATGTGAATTGAGGTTTTCAAAAAGGGAAATTTCTATTTCTGCCCCGCAGCTGGCATTTCCTCTTCGCCTACGCGTGCGGTTCACCGCATTCATGAAGAGTCTTTTGTCTGGTTGACCTTCACGTACGCGAGCGCTCTGCCGCGTTCGTGTAGCTTCTGCTCAAGTGACCTTCGCGTACGCGGAGGGACTGCCGTGTTCGCACAGGCCAATCAGCTGTCAGTTCCATATTTCTCCGAATAGCTCCCTTTTTGACTTGTTTTCATCCGAATTCTTCTCAAACACTTCTAAACACAGATACTTGCAAAATAGAAGTAATTCGTATCAATTGCACTATTTTCCCACTTAATATTAGCAAAAGCATAAGATTAAAAGCTAAATAAGTAGGTAGAATACCGACTTATCAATTGTAGAAGTAGAATACCAACTTATCAATTGTAGAAGTAGAATTTGATTTTAGCTTCTGCGAAATTTGATTTTAGCTTCTGCGAAATTTGATTTTAGCTTCGATGTCAGCACTTTATGTCTATACAAAATTAGTATATTTTGATCTACTTTAACCACTTATTCATACATTACCTGATTTAGAATGAAAGTTGTTATAAAGACTAAACAGAATACTATGGCAGTAACTTATAACATGGCTAACTAAACAGAATACTAAATATTAATTATTGTATTTGAATGAAAACTTTAAAAAGTCGGCAAAATACTTGGCAAGTCAAATTTATGTTGTAGTATCTTAATAAATCTACTAAAATACTTCTGTCCATTCGAATCTAGATCTAATGTCACCTAATTTTTCACTGTTTCACTGCACTACTTAAGCATCTTCAATAGATGTATTCAAAGATCTTCCTTCCCAAAAAATAAAATGTATTTTTCAAATGAATACTATTAAAAAGTCTTAAACTAAGCAACAAAGAAAATTTCAAAAACTTTGTTGAAGCACCATGTTTCCATTGCGTTTGAGGAACAATATTCACATTGAGTGATGCATTAGGAGTTGTTGTATTTGTAGATGGAGTGTGACTGAATTGACTTTGTTGAGTTGAGACTACAATAGGAATGTTTCTGAAAATATTTATTGTTAGCAACTATACATTTAATAAAGATGAAGAGAACACAGAGAAATTGAAATGAAATCTTTACCCATAAAATAGCTCCGCTTAAATCAACAATAAATACACCAGGGCCACTTTTTTTTTTGTTATTTTCCTTCTTCTTTAGTTATAAGAAATACTAATTAGTACACTTCATACATATACTTGTATATAGATAATAAATAGAAAAACTTATCTATCATATGTTCTAGTTCAAGACGCTAAAATTTGTACTTTTTTTCTTGTTCTCTAACTGGAGCACCTTGACAAGTTCTCCTGTTATAGCCAAAATATTTGCAATTCAAATATTTTAGGGTGCCTAATCTTTTTGATTGAGATGTTTGAGCATCTTCTTCATCACCTCATTTTCTTTTTTTACTGGATCTACCAGGACGTCTTTTAAAATATGGAGGGCGAATGATTGCAGGAAGGATATTATTCATAGATAGCAAAAAAAATTCATTGAAAATAGAATATATGCGTTCACCATATGATCTGAGATAAGCTTCTGTCTTCAACATTGAATCACAATACGTCTCCATCAATTCCCTCTTGTGGGCAATGCCAAGGGCCGCATGTTTACATGGTAAGCCTGAAATCTGAAATATACCGCACTGACATGTTCTTGTATCAAGATTGACTATATAGTGTCTATTATTATCAATAATCTCAAACGCATTAGTATCAGCAACTTGCAAATTGCATTTTTTTGATTTCTCTTTAGCCTTATTTAGTTTTTTAACTATGGTTGGTGGTAACCCCCCTTTCCCAAATACAATCCTTTTGATATCTCATTTGAAGCTTAGTCATTAGTTTTGCTCTAATGCCATATACAGAGCTAAAATAGACTTTTCTCTCAAATCATCTAATCAAGAATTAAAAGATCCACTTATATTATTTGTGATGTGATCAGTCTTCACCTTAGGGTCAAAGTATGTGTTGTCCAACTTATCTTTTCAATCTGAGATAAATATTCTCATGCCTTAAAATTGATTGGCTTGATCATTTTCATTGTCTCATTGAAGTACTTAACTTTATAACTTTTGACAGCTTGCGAAAAGTAATTTCATAAGAATAATCCTGGATATTGTGCCTTGAAATTGGCATATATATAACACAATATTTTTCACTCACAAATGGTATGATCTCTTCATATGTTGTATGGAGGCTCTAAATAAATAATACATAAAAACAAAAATAAGATTGTTGAGGTATTAATATGCATGAAAAATAAATGCAAAATAAGGAGATAATTTATTTACCTTTTGTTCATCACTCATAAATGTCCAAGGCTTGTTATCTGGTCAAGTACCAATAAAATTATTAAGCCAATAGAAAATCATCTCCAAGCTTCTTTTTGTTCACTCTCAACAACGGCAAATACAACTGAAGATTGACAATTGTTTTGCATCTAATACAACTGCCGATAAAATAACTACACCATATGGCCCTCTAAGATGACAACCATCAAAACCGATAAAGATTCTACATCCTCTCAATAATCCATTCTTCAAAGCAGAAAATGAAAAGAAACATCTCTGAAACTTAGGATCATAATGAACCTTAAAAATTCTCTTAAAGTTTGACTGTCTGAACATTTCAGCATATTTGGCAATCTTTGCATAATACTCTTTATGACATTCTTCTATATTTAGTATTACTTTGCATTTGGCTCTCCAAAGCTTTGTCCTGTTAGATGTTAATCCATAAGTCTTCATAATTGCCATTATACTCTTGTTATTCATATCAGGGTCTTTCATTAGAATATCAATCAACTTCTTTGAGATCCAAGTAGAATTAGCCTCATTGGTACTTTCATTTCCTATGCAGTCATGCTCGTCCCTTAAACTTCTAATCTTATATGTGATTTCATCTGGGAGAGGAGATGCATGTATTCTCCAAGAACACCTGAGAAGGCCACACTTAATTATAATAGTCTGACTTTTTCATTCCTAATTCTAGTTAACTTTATTCCTTCTTAAATAGCATAATCTTTCAATGCAGTTCTGAATGCGTCGACTGAGGTAAACAAGTGCTCCTTTTCAAACTTAATTCTTTGAGAAGAACTGTAGGTGAAAATTTTTCATGTCAATAAAATGCCGACAAGGTTTTGCTCATCGAAATTAGACTTATCACATATTATGTCGTCTATCTCAGGAAAGTCATCAACTTTTTTATTATTTTTGTCTAAAAAGATGTTAACCCGTTCTGCTTCATTATTATGCTCACCTTCACCATCTGATGATACTCATTCTTCTTCATCACCTATGTTTGTTACTTCATTCATCACTATTACATTGTCGTTATTAGGGTTTAAACTGGTAAATTTTTTATTTAAGTCATTGTGCACTTGTTGGGGGGAAGGAGGAGGGGGAGAGGAAAGGAACTATATCAACAATATAAATAATAATATGTATAACTTTGTGATTTGCATAGATATTGAATACATGATTCAGATCTTCATCACAAATCGCATCCATTTTGAAATGAGTGTTTAAAATTTCACACTTTATAGTTATCAAACTACTCAAATTTCCAGGAACATCATAAAGTGCATACTCATGTGCATCATTCAAAAGATCAGAATATAAATAATTTGATGGATGGCACACCAAAGATCTTGTACTCACGACTATTATAGTAAAAAATTATATCATGATAATTATCAGGAACTAACATCCTACAGAAAATATAACTCAATAAAAAAATAGATGAAGGGTAACAATTATAAACATTAATCTATCATATATATAATATAAAACACATTTGTATTAGATTCTTATAAGAGAGAATAATTAGTTTAGAAATTAAATTGAAAAAAAAATTATTTAAACTGACGAGGCAATATAGAGACCTTAACCTCTTAATCCTAATTCATCAAATCTCAGTCAATCAGAATATTTTATTCCTACTAGAAAATACATGAGGTGCACTTTGACATACTTTCTTACTTACGAAAATATTATAAATAAATTACCTTTATTTGCTAAAGACGTACTGTGTAAAAGTTTTTTTTTTTTACAGAAAATATGATGAACATCGGAGAGGTTTGAAGAGGAATAGGAAAAGAGAAACCCTCGCCGCTGAGAAGACTGAAGAGTAGTTTGCATATTTATTTTCAGTTTACAAAAAGGAAGATATTAATAAATAATAATTAATTCAAAGAGCATGATTTTAGAGAGGGCAAATCAGTCTACATATATTATTTTTTTCATTAGTAATAAATAGAATAAATAGTTGTAATAAGAAAGGCTAAAATAAGGGAGGCAATCGTAATATTGCAAACGTGAGGGGAGATCAGTGAAATAAAGCAAAACGTGAAGGAAGGTTTATGAAATTTTTCTATTTTTAAAAGATTATCTTTTTATCATGTAAAATGAATTTTAAACATATTTGTGCACTTTAGCCCAGAAGAGATGGGGTTAGAATGGGAAATACATAAGATAAACTCCCATCTGCATCTCAGGATTCAGGATTGTAATCTAATTGTCTTCCTCTATACACTACTCTTTCACTTCTCCTTTTCTTCAAGCCATCGCCTCCCTCTCTTTCTCTCTAGGTTTTTTTTATTATTATTAAAGTTTCCACTTCTATATATCAATTTATCTTCCCACCAATTCATACTTTTGTAGCCATTCCAAAACAATATATCAACAACTCAATCACCTTCTTTGCTTTACAATATGCTAACTACTGATTAGATTTCACAATGAGGATTTTTTTGGATTTTCATGAGTCAATCGCCTTGATATAGTTTCTTATTTATTGCTATTTATCAGAGCTGCAAATTAATCCGATCGGCTGATTGCTGTTTAGTGGTGAGAGAGAAATTGAAGAAAAGATTTGGATATTTTTGTTTGTGAAATCCATAGAAGAGACTGGAGAAAATAAAGGAATTACTATGGCTTCTACAGTTCCAGCCAAATCTAATAACCCACTTCACAACTTTGATTTGCCCCACTTGAAATGGAAGAAGAATCATCACTCCAACAATCACCACCGCCGCCGCTCCACCAAGCTTTCTTCTGATTCCTCCTCGCCGTCTCGGCACGATTCACCACAGCGCCAATCACAATCTCAGTCTCCAATGCGTGAATCCCTGGCGGCGGCGCGTCACTCTCCCATGCGTGATTCTGTTGCAGCCGCTCGCCAGTCTCCGATGCGTGATTCCATTGTGGCGGTTCACCGGTCTCCGATGAGTGATTCCGTTGCGGCAGCTCGACGGTCTCCTATGCCTGAATTTTTTGTGGCGGCTCGCCAGTCTCCGATGCGTGAATCTATTACGGCGTTTCGCCAGTTTTCCATGCGTGATCCCGTGCCTTCACGTCAGTCTCCATTGCGGGAGTCTGTTCCCCCGCGTCAGTCTCCAATGCACTGCGAATCTGTTCCCCCGCGTCAGTCTCCAATGCACTGCGAACCTGTTCCTGAATCGGATAAGGACAGAGGTGTTATCGAGTATCGTAGACATTCACGAATTTCAGCACCTGAGAGTACGAAGAAAGGGATCTGTGAGAAATCAGATAAGAGGCATAAAGTAGTAGAGATTGATGCGGCTGGGAATAAAGAAGGCAGATCGAAAATCTTGCTCAAAATCCCTCGGAAAAACAAGGCCGAGGAAATCCATGAAGAGCAAAAAGGTGATGAATCTCAAGAGGAGGGAAAAGGGGTTACTGGTGATGAGGAAGCTGCTGAAGAATCAGCACCAAAGACGTGGAATCTGAGACCCAGAAAGCCTATACACAAATCATTGAATCTGAATGGAGGTCCATTTCGAGCCAGTGGATCGGTGATGCAGGAGAGCAAATCTCAATTGCCTCACATGAATGTGATGAACAAGCCAGAAAATAATGAATCCAACGCTACTCAGAAGAAGGAAAAAAGGCATAGGTTTTCGATAGCCCTCTCCAAAGAAGAGATTGATGAAGATATATATGCTATGACTGGATCAAAGGCTGCTAGAAGACCTAAGAAGAGAGTAAAGGCTGTTCAGAAACAACTTGATGTGAGAATTTATCATCACTTTTCTCCTTCTATTTTGCTTGTATTTTCTGGTCATCTAATGATTTGAATTTGTTTCCTTAATTCTTTTTTGCAGACCCTCTTCCCTGGTTTATGGCTAGCTTCAATTACTCCTGATTCATATAAAGTTTGTGAAAATGTTCCAAAGGTATAATCTGTTCGATAAAATTAGTAGATCTTCTGTTCTCAGTTGTTTCACTGTGTTTGTGACAGCCTGATTTTTCCTTGCAGGGTTAAAAGGAATCCTTCAAAGGTGGTTGTCCTTCGAATGTCCTTGGTTTTTGTGGAAGTTTGAAGTTGATGGCTTCCAAATTTTATGATTGCATTTGGAGGTATAATCAGTTCTAATCTGTAAAAGAATTATGAAAGGAAGAATAAACTTTTTTTCACCCCTTCAGCACTAGTTTTCCATTAGGTTTCAGGAATAGCAGCTGAAGTTTAGTTCTTTATTTTTTTTCTGATAAAGAAAGCTTTTAGTTCTTTGATTTCATCCTTAGTTGCAGATGTAAATATGGCTTTCTAACAAATTATTGGAAATTCTCTTTTGATATCCTTATGCTGTTTGTACTTCTTTCAATGGTCCTCTTCTTGTTTGCCTTTATTCTATAAGACAGAATTGAGTATATATTGTAGTGGAAGGCCCAGTTGTCAGGATGCAAGGATAGTGTCCTTTATTCCATTTCCCTTTCAGGATGAAAATGATGCAAAGATTCTTACGGGCGGATACATGATCTTAATTCGATCAAAATAGTTTGTCAAAGAACAGATTGATTTTGTTTTCTGAATGAAATTTTGTTGTGGGTTTTGGATTTTTTAAGGTTCAGGAATGATACTTTCATCCTTAAACGATGAACTGTTAAAAATTGTTATCCAACACAAATTCTCTTCTCCCAAAAGCATTATTTGAGTGTATGGCTGGCAATTGGCTATAAGCTGATATGCGAAGGAGCGGCCATTTTTACATGACTACTCTTTCATTTATGCATTATCATCCATCCCACTGAGTAACAATCACTATATATCTGTTGAAGCAGGTCAGTGGGAGGTAATATATCATATTTGAGCATGTAATTCCTTTTGAATATACAAACGTAAAAAGGTTATGCTACTTCTTGAACTGCTACATATTTGAACTTTACAACTAACCCATTGTTTTAGGCAGCCTTTCACTGACCTGGCTTGGCTTAGTTAAGTGGATAAGTTATGAAGATGAAGAACATCATCCAGGTTTCAACTTTGTGTATTTTCTCATAATAGAGTTTTACCTTCTCATTATAGATATTATAATTTCTTTCCCTGCTTCCTGATCATAGGCAAGGAACCTGTACGTTGAGTTGGAACATACTGTGCGATTGTATGATTGCAGATTTAGGTGCTCTACCTTGTTCTGCTCGGCAATGCATATGCTTGTAGTCATTCTATTTCCCCTCTTTTGTGCATCAGGGTAGTCTAGTCTGGGATTCCTCTGGATTTTCTTTTTAGTTTAATATCATGTTTTAAACCTTATTTTGGTCTCACAGGACTAGAAGCGATATCCCTTTTTTTTTGGCTTGGCCTAATTTGAGATGATATGAACCTCTTGTTGTTCATCCTCTTGTTTGTCATTTATAGTGTTGCAGTTTACTCTTCTAGTTGTGCTGTTCTTGTGCTAGACAACATTTACAGTACAACACTCAAGGTGTAGCCAAACTGTCAATGGTGAGCAAGGTAATTAAAAGCCATTGCTGCATTATTTAAAGCCATGAAGTGACGCAAAGCCAGGGGCGCTAAAGCTTTATGGGCAAAGCCATGCACTTCTGAGAATTGTGCGCTTCAAACAATGACATGCAATATTATCTCAACAAGAAGCAGCCAACTCATTGAATCTCATCTCTAAGGAGTTGGATTGATATCGGCATTTGAAAATTGATTCTTTTTGTACGATTCATATATATTTGGAATTTTAGTTCTTTGTAAATTATGTGTTTTGCTTCAATCAAGTGTGCGCTTCACTGCTAGCTTTTTGCTTTAAGCTCGATGGATTTGTCGCTTTTAAGTGCATTTCGTTTTTAAAAGCACCAAAACTGGATGAGTACTATAGGATATGAAGGGTGTGTTTGGTATGATGGAAAATGGTTTTCAAGAAAATATTTTTCTAGAAAATAGGAGGTTTTCATTTTTCAGTTTTGGTACGTAAGTTAAAGGAAAATATTTTCTCAATTATATATATGAAGTTTAGCACAAATAAATATGAGAATAAGGTGGGGGAGGGAAAAGGGTTGTGTTGGGTGGGAAAAAAAATAAGAAAAAATAACAAATATGTTTTCTTTGGATGGGTGGGGTTGGGGGTTGAAAAAAATAAAAAAGGAACTTAAAAAAGATATTGCGGGGAATTTATTTTGAGCGGTGGGGAAGTAGTGAAAATAATAAAAAGGTGGCCCAACTGGCGTTGGGTTGATGTCATCTCAAGTCACCTTAGAGCTCTCGTTAGATACTATAATATTAGGTCTCATCAAAGAATTCTTCAAGTTCAGATTGTAACAATTTCAAAAATGCACAAAGTCAGATTTCCTCTCTCTCCAATCTATATCAAGGATGAGAGCTTTTGTATGTCGCTTTTACTGAACATCCCAACTAATGTATCTCCCTCTTTGGGTTGAATCTCAAAGAGATTAATATCACCATTATAAAATTTACCTTAGTCGAAATGTTAACACTTCACTTATATAACCCAAAGGTGGACAATTTCACGTGACTTTTATATATGAGATTAGAGGTCCGTAACCCTCTATATGTGAATCATCTGAGGTCAAGTGTTGGACATTTCTTTGATCCAGGGAATCTAACTTTATCTAGGTAGAAAAGATTTAGATTAATCTCATATAACATTTTTCTAAAAGACATCACTCTCCCATGCATTATGGTGTTCCTCCTCTTCCACAATTTCCATAAAATGATAGCAGGAGCTGCCAGTATAAGGGTTTTAATTTAGCGACACACTTAGCATTCCACCATTGGGTCACAACCTGATTACAACAACAACAATAATATACTTAATATATTCCCTCAAAGTGAAGTCTAGGGAGGATAGAGTGTACGCAATTTGTACCACTACCATAAAAGTGAGGTTGTTGTTGTGTAGATCTTCCAAACACTTTGTGAGCATAATCACTTGTTAAGAACAGATGTTCCATTATTTCTTACTGTGAACGGATACAACATATGCATCTAGACACTATAGATATTCCATTCTGGCCAACACATAATTTACAAGTAATTTCCTCTTCCACACTCTCCATAGGGAAAAGAAAGTTTTAAATGGAAGACCTGTCATCCACTCTTTCCATTGTGCATATTATTATCTTTTTTCTGCCTTAAAGCTTCCCATGTATTACTGATTGTAAATTTCCCACTTCATGTGAGGGACCACCATGGTTTGTCACACTCCTCAATCTGCTCCCCCAACTGTATATCTGCCATGATTTTGTGAGCTACATCTGAAGGAAAGTTCTGCTATTATAATGGCAAGTTACTTTACCCATTCTCCATGAAAAATAAAACATCTTCAATTCTCTGATCTCTTAGTAATACTAGTGGAATTTTAAGAACTAGAGAATCCATCTTTGACCAATTTTCAAATCAGACATTAGTTGCTCAATTTTTAGGTCTCCACCATATATTTTTTTCGATGTCATCTTTAGCCTCTAACATCTTCTTTCACAATTGTGAACCACCCTCCCATTGAACCTGAGTAGGAATTCTTTTTTACAGTATTTGTTTCACATGAAGTTAAATCATAGAACGGCTGAGGTTTTAAACTTTCACCATAACTTTGCAAATAAGACCTTGGATATATCAACAGAAATTTGAACTCTATTCTTCCTTCTTACTTTGACAAGCACATGTGTAACCACGAGGATTAATGTCTGCCTCTCCACCTCCTTGTTGCTCCAGTAGAATCTAACAAAGATTCTATGAATTTTATTTAGAGTATTTTTGTGAGTACCATAGCATATAGTAGGTAAATAGGAATACTCTGAAGAACATTGTTAATTAAAGTTGCCTTCCCTCCAAATGATAGAAGTACGCTTTTTCAATTTGCAGCTTGTTTTTTACTTTCTTAATAAGATCATTATAGTAAAAAAATTTCTTTCTGGTATAAAAAATAGGATAACCCGAGTATTTAAAAGGAAAAGTTTCTCTTTCAAAATTGTTATGGGAGAAATCTCCTGAGATAAGTGTCCAGGTAAATTTTGATGCATGTAAAAAAAGCTTTTCTTTATGTTGATTTTCTAGCCAGATGTTTCCTGATATTCCTTCAAAAATTTTATGATCACCAACAACGATCTCTTTTCTGCTGACACAAAGATATGATGTCATTTGCATAAGCAAAATGATTGAGACTAATGCTCCACTTACGCAATTCAAAACTTTGATATAGACAATTCCCCAGTAATGAATTTAGTGCTCTAGATAAGACTTTTATGATAGAATAAATAGAGTTGGAGACAAATGATTTCCCTATTTTATCCGTCTTTTAGAATGAAAGAATTCATGAGATTGACCATTAATCAGTATTGCGTATCAATTATTAGCCAACAATCTCCAAACTATGTCAACGAATACTTCTGAAAATCTCTTCTTCCTTAAAATCTTGATTAAGTATAAATATGACACTCTGTCATAAGCCTTGACCATGTCTAATTTGATAACTATATTGACAGGTTTGCCCCTTTTTCTTATATCAATAATAATCTCCTGAGTTAATAAAATATTTTCTATTATACTCATTTCTTTCAAAAATCCTGACGGGTTGGATGAAATAAGTTTAGGCAAGATATTCTTCAATCTATCATGAACCACTCTTGAGATAATTTTACTAATAAAATTACACAAGCTAATTGGTCTCAAATCTTCAAAGATTTGTGTCACGACCCAATTTCTCGGTCATGATGGCACCTACAACCCCCGGTAGGTGAACCAATCCCCGTAGCCCAGAACAGTTAGTAATGGGCTACTATCTAGAAAATAAGGGAACAAAACAAATAAAATAGATAACAGGGATATAAATATATACATATGCGAAAACTAAACTAAACCCCAAGACCTGGTATCATAGTACAGAGCCAAACTACATACATGGAGTGCAAATAAACCAAAACTATATATACAAATGTCTCTGAATCGTAATAGAGTACATGAAGCAAAAGATAAACTAAAGCTAAGCTCCGATCGCCAAGAGCTTACCCTCAGTCTGAAGTAGTCCCCAAAAGATCTCCAAGCACGAATCACAACGATCTATCGGCGATGGCCCACGCTAGGATCTGCACCCAAAGATGCAGGGGGTAGGGGTGAGCACCAAATGCGAAGCATAAGGTACCCAGTAGGTATCATAGGCCGACTGGGCACATATAAGATAAAAGCGTAGTAATAGATAGAATGGAAGCAAGTAGTCACAGAAATCAACGAAAGATACACAGGAACTAGCCCAGAGGGAAATCAACAGAACCACATATGAGGCTAGTAAGAAGAATATACACATCATAGGCACAGGTGAAAGTAAGAAATAACGCACCTGGGGTCCTTGCAACAACAGTGTATACAAAATAAGTTTACGAAATGGACGGTATACCGGTAACCTCAAGTGTAAGAAGATGAGAGAAAGAGTAATAATAGGCATGCTCAGAGACATGAATCAAACCCAACTAATCATACCAATCTCATACTTATCCATAATAGAGAACAATTCTGTAAGTAAAAAGCAAAAAGTCTACCTACAGTCCCCCGGCCGCCCATACAACCGAGGAACACAAACAAGTGAAAACAAACCCTCTGGCACCCATACTACCGGAGCGTGCAATCAGCAAACAGCAAACAAGGTGGAACCTCGAACCATGAATGATATGATGCATGAAGATCTCAAGTGCCATAGTATCTCTGTATGTACCTCCTCCGGCGCCGATCCGGCCCAGCAGGTAGGTTTCATGGAAGGACTCTGCCCGTATACCTCTACTCCACCGTATACCCCTCCTCCGGCACACGCAGCCGGTAGCCCCTGGCCCGGATGGCAAGGTCCATGGAGGTCCCAGACCCCATACTAAAACTCAGTATCAAACATGTCGTCCGGAAGCAAGTCCGGGTTCAAGATAGAGACCCAGTCTCGAATATGCATGCCCAGACCCTGTCCAGGACTAAACTAGTAGGAAAATATCTCAAAAACCCCTCCAAGGGTGCCCGGGCGTAACCGGGTCTAAACAGTAAAAAGTCATCTCAGGTGCTCGGTCCGACCGAGGCTAAAAATCATCTCAAGTAGCAAGAAAACTCAACTAGCACTCTGGCCCTGCCGAGTCTAGTGTAGTAGTAAAACTGGTGTCTTAAAACATAATTTTACTTTCTTTTACCCAAGAATACTCACAAGTCAAATCAACCATTTCCATATCATTTCCATCAAAAACGGCCCCCCCCCCCCGGGCCATGCAAGGTTTAGAAAACAGTGCCAGTAGGCCCGAAGCCAAAACCACGGTAAAACATGGATAAAACCTTTTTATATGCATGGAAATGGTATGATCACACACAATAGCTTCCCCGCAGCTCACAATCAACCTATCGACCCTGCACAGGCCCACAGCTACTCAGCAAGCATAACCAGCCTAGAAGGATAATTCTATGCCCGGGACTCGCGGACATTCCCAAAATCCCACCTTCTATGTCCCAGAGTCAACAAGGCCTCACAGGACCACAAGGGTAAATAAAATATAACGACAAATACTACAAGCAACGGAGGAACAAAAGTAGGCGGACATGAATAACGCGGTCGAGGTCTGTGGTGCCAACCTAATAATCCAACCCAAGGATGCCCATTAATATAATTTTATTCTATATATGCGGAGTCTAGGGAAAATAAATCGTAACCTACCTGTCGTCCGATGACAAGATGCTAGAACGATGTCCAAGCTCGAACCACTCCGAGAAAATCCAAAACTAGATCAGAATCGGATTTGGGCTTGAATAACTGGACGTAGATAATTGATTTACTTTATCAAATATATTTTTCTCACAACAAAACCTCTCACGTGAATGAGTATTTAATAATGTGCATAGTTGTATGCAACAATAATATACATATATGTATATCAACTTTCAGCAAAGTCAAAAGGGGCTCACTTTAATATAATCTAAGCATGCAATTCATCATATGCTGCCAACTTCCAAAAGATGCCACCATTCACTTGGTGATTGCTGGCCACTCCCTCCACCTACACGTGGAGTGGAGGTGGCAAGGCCAAAAAGAAGTTCTTATCCCGTTATTTATATATTCGGGTATTGCATAAATTCGTGATAAAATAAATATAATATTTTAAATATACCATAATTCATAGAAAATTATTTCAAACAAAACCTACTATATTAGAATAATAAATTTCAACACACTAATTTTACTATCTCCGTTAAAATAATACGATGTATAAAAACTTTATAAAATAAATACATAAACCATTATAACGTTTCAAAAATATTTTCCATAAACTTTTAAAATATTTTGAAAAGGCAATACTAATATAGTTTTTACCAAATTCAACTTTTAAATAAAATATTTTCAAATACACGCACGATGCTAATAAAATTCTTAAGTTTAGGCTCGTAATTCGCCAACGCACGATTTTGATACTCAAGAATTCTCTCGGGATCCTCCCTTATGTTTTATTACTGTTTCGAAACTGAAATGACATTTTAAAACGTGAAGTCGAGGCTTAAATCGCCTTTAACCCAACCCGATTCGCGACCCGGTTCGTAACCCGTTTTCTGCCAGACAGTCCGCGGTAAAACAGTCATAACTTTTTACTCCGAGATCAGTTGGACGTGAGGTTTTGTGTGTTGGAAACTAGACTCGTAGACCTTCGATTTGGTATTCGGGGGACTTCTAACTCTTTATATATTGGGAGAAAAGCCCTGATATATTTGACCCAAAGTTCAGGAAATTTGTTAAAGAACTTACGATAACTTTAGTCGATTTGCTTGACTTCAAAACTTATACGTGGAAATGACCGGAAGGGTCATTACAATTTGGGTCAAAGCTTTCTTGAAAAATAGGACCAAATATATGAGTGATAGCTTTCGGGAGAGTGTTACCCTCAAAGAAATCATACAATAATTTAAAAACTTATGTTCTCACAATGTCCCACCAAGACTGAATAAATATACTTGATAGCTCATCTGGTCCACAAACACATTCATTGCAAATACAACTTTTCTAACTTCCTCCAATATTGATGCATTTCTCAAATGAGTATTATCCTCCTTTGTCATCATAGGAGGGATATGATCAAGCAAGGAGAAATCTAAATTTTCTGGATCTTGTATCAATTAATTCTGAGAGAAGTTTATTGCCTAAACAACCACCTGATCCTCCTTTGCTAACAATAATCTTTCATTGTTTTAAAGGTTTTTAAGTTGCACCCTCTTGCTCCTGCCATTAAATATATTATAAAAGAATCTAGTATTTTTATTTCCCTCTGAAAATCAAGTAAACTCAGCTTTTTGTCTCCAGAACTTTTTCTCGTAGTGTAACTATTTCTTCAGTTCAGTCTGAGCCTATTGCAAAACCTCCCTATTTTGGATCGAAGAAAGTTCTTCAAACAACTGTTCTTTAAGTTTCACTATCTCTTGTTTGATGATGAGTTACTTGAAAATATCCCCATATGTATTCTTGCTCCATTTAGTAAGAGCTTTTTTCACCTTTTCAATCTTATTCTTGAAGATATGAAAAGGATTGCCTACAGATTCTCCACCTAGTTTGCTCTGTCAATGTCCATAAAGTTGTCATTCTCAATCCAAAACTTCAAAAATTTGAAAGGTTTATTGTAGTTTTGCCTCTGAATGCCCATGAAGTCTCCCATTGCTTTCGCAAACCAGTGGGGACAACCCCCCAAAAAAATATGAAATAACTAAGGGTGCATGATCTGTCCCATTTCCAGCAAGGTGCTCAACTATCACATCTTCAAAAGTTATCGATTATTTATCATTCTATCAAGCTTCTTGAATATGCAATCTTCTTTTGTCCTTCCATTTCACCATGTAAAGAGACTGCCCTTAAAGCCAACCTCAAATAACTCTTGAATTAATAAAATAAGAAACATTTTCACACTCCTGTGGCATTACAAGTAATCCACCAATCTTCTCTTTCTCATTTAAAATCACATTAAAATTTCTTTCTACAAATCATGATAAAGACGTATTATTTTCTCGTTTGTAAATGATGTCCCATAACTATAATTTCTCAGTTTCATTAAATTTTACATATACCAAAGTAGCTATAATATGCCTTTCTTCCTAGTCTTCTTTCACTCTCTCTCTATTTCTTATTCACTTGCTTGGAATTCTTAGATAAAGTTTCATCTACCCACTCTTTGGTGTTGTTATTGACCTGTTACTTGTCTTCGATCTTTGAGGGTTCTGCATCCTTGTTATTTATCTTTAAATTTGCCCTTTCATCTCAGAATTTTTTGTGTTGTCTGCGTTCTCCTTTGTCAAAGGATCAAACATGTTTTTCAATTGAACAATATTATCAGTATTGGTGTTATTTCTTGCCTTTCACTATTCTGAATTTCTGCAAATCTTTCATTCTGAAATTGTCTTATATTCTATCGGGGCCTTTTTTGTTGTATCTCCTTTCCTCAGTAGGCATGGTAGCCTCACTGGATTTTACCTCATTATTTACTCTAGTCTTTTTTAGTTTTAGGTGTAAAATTCTACGTTCCACTTCACTATGACCTTGAAAGTTACACTTCTTACAATACTTTGACAGCACATCATATTGTATCTTGACATTGTTACTTTGAATAATACCAGTAATTTCAGCTCAATTTTCATTGTGACATTAGCTGGCAATTTCATAATCAAATCTAATGCACCTTGAACCTAACAAAGCTAGGTCAAGTTTTGTTAATCGTAGCCATGCCAAAGTGAAGATGTTTATCTACCGCTAAAGTAACAGTGAACAAGAATTTCTTGACAAAATACGTATGCAGTAAATTGGGGACAGAAATCCAGGTCATGGTTTATCTGATTTTCTCGTCTATTTTAAATCTGGAATCATAGATTAAGGGTCTCATTTGTTATGATGTTTCATCCTTTTCCTTAATGTAGTATGGACTCGAACATTACATTTATAAAATCATAATGTAAATCAAAACGCGTGAGTATATGGTCTATTTTTGAAAAAACCAATTTTGCAATTACCATTAAATTCACATTGTTTTGGAACTTGCTTCCTTAAATCTTTAAGGTCAGGTCAGACATAAGAGAATTTACCAATAATAGCATATTTTTAATTTTTTATTGTGTTTATACGAGAAACTTCAAATTTTATCACTTTACCACTGGCACACCATCAATTATGTTGATATGTTTGATAAGGATAGGATCAATGTTGTCCAGTCTAACTTGATCAGACTCATTGAGAGATGAAGGTTAAACTAAATTAGTATAGCTCGTCAAGGGTTTAGATAAATTTGTAGGACTAGGAAAATCTGTAGGAGTGGCTAAAGGATTGAGAGGAGAAAAATGGGACATAGACTCGATGTAATGACCTGTTCAGTCGTTATTAAAAGACACCTCATATAGGGTGGGTTATTCGTGCGAAGAATCGGATTAGAAAACTTTTGGGTTGAGGAGTTGGAAATCTTGGGCTAGGCTAGTCTTGGACGAATTCTGAGCAAGGTAAGGTCTAGGGAAATCTGGGAAGGGATTGGATAAGATGTCTAAGTTTGAGCTAGATTTTCTATTAGCTAAGTCACAAAGGAGTCCGATGGACTTGCCGAAAGTGAGTTCGGGTGAGTAGAACTCTCGGCATCGAGGTTGACATGAAAGGGTTATTCCAGAACAACATAATTTAAAGTGTGTTATAAAATGGGCACTTTTTGAGGATTTTACGACTTTCTATTCCGTGTCAACCGCCATAGCAGTTGACACACTGCTGTAGCGACCTCCGCTATAGCAGAGAAATTACCGCTATAGCGAAAGTCAATGATGGTCAGCACCGCTATAGAGGTAGGGTCCGTTATGGCGGTACCGCTATAGCAGCGCGAGGACCGCTATAGTAGAGCGACGAGATCAGAAAACTCAAAAATGGATTTTATAATTTCATTCTCTCTCATTCAGCCCTAAAACAAATGAGGGTTACTCCAAGAACCCTCCTGGCTGCTCCAAGGCTTGGAAGCCATGGGGAGGAGGAATTTCGGTAAAAAAGATGTGAAACCATGGATTCGAACCTGTAGAATCATCAGGGAATGCCTTCATGGAGCCAGAAAGGGCATGGAAAAACTGTTCGGCATAGGTAGGCTAGGTTTTCTTCTCAGAGTAGATTGACCACTTTCATTTCCTATTTATTATGTAGAATGGAAGGGAGAATCTATGTTTTAGGCCTTCGGGCACGAAGTATGGAAGAAAGTTGTTGGGTTGTTGTGGTTGAACTAGAAATCATGGAATTTTGATAATGCATTGTGATATTCTAAGTGTATATTTGTCTTGGTATGGTTTTGCTAACAAAATTTAGGGACTAGAATTTCGGGAAGGTTCGGGGAACCAGAAGGGGTTAGTAATTAACTAATGTGCAAGGAACGGAAGTTCAAGAAAATAAACTGGTATAATTAGAATATCATAATGGTTGTGTTTCTAAGGCTATGAGAGGTTGTCCCATGTTGTTTCTCAGTCCTAGGAGGAGGGTCAGGAATAAAGGTATCTAATGGCATGTTTAAAGGGGTGATTTGGGGTTAGTCTCCAGACGGGATTTAACGGTTCGTTGTGTACCCGGAATTGGGTAGGTGATGGTTATTGATTCCTGTATACCTTGTGTGTTTGTGTACTCTTATCTAAGTAATTGTATAATGTTTGCATTGTTTAGGGAATGATTTAGTAATGTTTAAAGATCATGTTTAACAGTCTGGTGAATTGAACTGTGTATTTTGCTTGTTGGTTTACAAGTTGAATATTCATTGTTTGTGATTGTGGATCGGTTGATACTAACAGTTGGCTCGGGTACCACGCCCCTGGTATGGGAATACTAATAATTGGCTCAGGTACCACGCCTGGTATGAGAATACGAATGGTTGGCTCGGGTACCACGCCTGGTACGGGAATACTAACAGTTGGCTCGGGTACCACACCTGGTACGAGAATACTAATGGTTGGCTCAGGTACCACGCCTGGTACGAGAATACTAATGGTTGGCTCGGGTACCACGCCTGATATGGGAATACTAACGGTTGGCTCGAGTACCATGCTTGGTACGGGAATACTAATGGTTGGCTCAGGTACCACGGTTAGTACGGGAATACTAACGGTTGGCTCGGGTACCACACCTGATACGGAAATACTAACGGTTGGCTTGGGTACCACGCCTGGTACGGGTTTACTTTATTGCATTGTGTATTATGTGTGGGTCCCCTGAGTGGACCGAGTTGTGTTATTGAATTGTGATAATTGTTTATGGTCCTTGAGATGCCGAGTTATTATGTTGGTTATTAGTTGGTCTTGGTTTAGACTGGGTTATCATGTTGGTTATTAGTTTGGTCTTGGGTTAGACCGGGTTATTATGTTGGTTAATAGTTTGGTCTTGATTTAGACCGGGTTATTATGTCAGTTATTAGTTGATCTTGGTGTTGATCGGGTTTGTCATGTTAACACATAGATGTGCTAGGGGGGTCCAAACTATGTAAAAAGAGGTTATATGTTCATAAATTGTGGTCATTGAGAGTACCAATGGCGGTCATGGATTGCTTGTGGTTGATAACTAAGAGTTGGTCTTGGTGTAGACCGGGTAGCTTGTTGACCACTTAGGTATGGTTAGAGGATCCTTTGAGGGTCTGGGTTTCATGATTAGAAAGGGATTTAGATGTAACTCCGTTGTTGTCATTGAATGTGTCTATGATTGCTAGGTGATTTTTATGTGATTGGTAAATTAGGAGTAAGACTGAAAGTCTGGGGTTGTAGTTGTTGGTTGTTATAACCAGGATGGAAGGTTGTCCTAGAGGTCCGTGAAGGGTCCAAACACTGGTAAGTAATACTACGGGTATAAGTGATTGGGTTGGGCAGTTAGCTGGGTTAAGTCAGAATATCTAGTCAAGGCGGTTGACTTGGGTAAGGGAAGTGTAATCCGGGCATGGACATTGATATTGGTAAAGGTTAAGGTGACTTGGGAAGTGTAGGGATAAGTGAGACTTGGGAAGTCCTAGATGTCAGGGATTGAGAAAGGTGATGTCGAAAGGGGTGAAGTATTTACCTTATGTGTTTTATCTTGAATTCTATATGATGGTAGGAGTGAATTATGGTCAGCCAATGATGCCTACTAGTACGTGTGTTTGTACTGATTCTACTCTTGCTATACCTTTTTGGGTATAGTCTGGTTGCAGGGTTGGTGATATTTCACAGGTTCAGAATAGCGGTGATCTTTCAGCAGCTCCTACTTCCTTCTATGGTGTGAGTTGTGTCATTTCGTGTTATGTACCATCTTGTAGAAGCTTTTGTACCGGTTTAGACTAGGTTCTAGGGAGAGTTGTCTCATAATATAAATGTTTTCCGCAAGATCTACAAGTCATTTATTTTTTTCTGAAATTTTTTGTAAAGGAAGTTCCATGTATTAAAAGGGGTTTTATTTCATAATTTATGTTCTTTTCCACTTTGCCTGTTGGTTCGGGTGGTAAGGATTCTCCTATCTAGGTGAATTAGAGTAGGTGCCCGCACGGCCCGGTAGTTGGGTCGTGACACTCGATGGATATTGCCTGACAAGATACTGTAGATGGTTGGCCACTGGGGATCACCATGTTTAGGGTGTAGACAAATCTAGGTTGGTCATGAAGAGAGATAAGAGAGTGAGATAAGCTAAAATATTATTTTGTAGGTATCCATATTTTTTATTATACAAAACACACTCGAAGATTCAAATCAGAATACTCTCTCCATTTATTTTACTTGATCTATGTTGATTAACTGTCTCCTTAAGAAAATATTTATTAGGGGTCTACAATAACAATAACAATATACCTAGTGTAGTTTCTCAAAGTGGAAGCCGGGGCGGATATAGTGTACAAAAACCTTATCCCTACCACAAAGTAAAGAGGTAGTTTCAAATAAACCATCTACTCAAGAAAAAATAGTTCAAAAAGAAGTAACGGGAGTGAAAGAATAACAATGCATACTTAGCAGTAACTATAATAAAATAATACGATAATTGAAGTACAAGAAATAGCATAAAACAAAGAAAATTAAAGAACAAGTAACTACATAAGCAATACTACAACTACTAGTAAAGAGAGATCATGAGATAACGCAACTATCTACTAACATTTTACCCTAATTCGTGTCCTTTACAGCCTCCTATTTAAGGTCATGTCTTCAGTAAACTAAAATCATGACATGTACTCTCTAATCATTTTTTCCCAATACTTTTCCAGTCTACCTCTACCTCTCTTGAAACCATCCATAGCCAACCTCTCACACCTCTGCACGGGGCATCCATGCATCTCCTCTTCATATGTTCAAACCATCACATCCACGCTTTTTGAATTTTATCCTCCACTTAAGCCACTACCACCTTGTCCCAAATATCTTTATTTCTAATATTTTCTCTCCTAGTATGCTCACACATCCATCGTAGCATCCTCATTTTTGTAACTTTCATCTTGTGAATGTGAAAGTTCTTGACTGGACAATACCCAGCCTCATACAATATATTTACTATATCATCTGTGAATAACATACACCATGACACCTCACCTTGATTATATAGCATTAGCTCATCCATAACCAGTGCAAAAAAAGGGCTAAGAGTCGATCCATGATGCAACACCATCATGAATGGAAAGTACTCTGAGTTTTCCTCCAACAATCCTCACCTTAGTTTGGATCCATCGTACATGTCCTCAATCCTAACATCTTAAAATAGCTCAAAATTTCCTCCTTCCACCTATTAAATTAAATCCCCCCCCCCTTTCATCTAATGGGTCAAAAATGCTCTTAACACATTAGAAATGACTCAAAAATGCTCTTTTTTCAAGTTTCACCTATTGGCTCATAGTTACCCCTGATGCTATTTTCAACATTTAAATTGTCCCTCCATTAGTTACTCAATTATATCACACCTTATTAAATTTTAATTAAATACGTGACATTTATGTTAGGAATCTACCTTGAATTTTTTACCTTATTTTGATTCTACTATAATTGTGTTTTACTAAGAAAAAGTGTTCTTTGTGGAAAAGATTATCCTGTTGAAAAAGATCTCTTCCATATTTGGCTAATTTTTAAGATCTCTTCCATATTTGGCTAATTCTTTCTTGAAGGATTTTTTTTTAGATTTTTTATATATAAATTGAATATTCTTTCTTTCTCACAAGAATACACAATAGTATCCACAATAAAGTTGTTTAGGGAGTTTTGCTAAGGGGAAATTTATTCTCTTAATAGTGTTGGAATATTTTTTGATATTAGAATTATCATATGTAGGTCAAACACATCATATCATAAAATTTTTTTTATATAGTTTTTCTTTGTTATTTGATCTATTGCTGCAAAGTTTTGCAATTGTTATCTTTCGCATGATGCCCTGCTATTTTGTGTAATACCCTGTAATTTAAAATACGTGTGTAGATCATAAATGCTGATGAATTAGTATGAATTCAGAGAATAAGTTTCTAAATGATTAATTATAAAAATAAATATTTATATTAAGCCGCTTGAAGTGTTACACCAGAGTTGGAGGCGAAAGACAGCCTTGAAATAAAAGTTCAAGTTGAAGGGTTCATTATGGCAGAGCATTTCAAATAATTATGTATATGGTCTAACTTAAAATGAGTATATCTCTCGATCTATACAGAGTTAGAGCACCTACGACTTATCAAATTTAAGGTATTTGAGTCTAGTTTTCAGCAAAATAAATCACTCATCAATTTGACTTTGTAGTAAGAAGTTATGTGCATTTTATGATAGATACACACACTTTCCAATTATTACGGGATATGTGGAACCCTAGGGGAAGTCGGCCAAGAGTCATGTTTTTTATATTGGAGCTAATAAATTTCATTACTTATTTTTTAGAACATCTTTGGGTCTATTTTTAAGAGATTTATTCATCCCTTATTATAATACATCAAGGGTTCTTCATCTCCACCCCTTCCTAGCTGAAGCTAAGCTGATTTTTTCAATAATCAAGTTTATTCCTCACCATAGATCATAAAAAATATACTGTCAAGTATTTTCTTGAAGACAATGGTGTTCGTCTTAAAGAATAAAAAGTGCAAGGATTGGTTTTTTATAGAGGTATGTCTCCTCTTCTATTTCCATAAATATGATTCTAAAGATGTTTTAAGTATAATTTACAGGTAGGACACACAGGACAGTGATAGAAAGCCATGAGTCTATACTTCGGCTATTGCAGTTGATGTACTTGGTGAGGAGGGAGTATGTAGAGGGTTGTACTGACTATTTTTTTTTAACTAAAGAAGGGGTGGATGATCTTGTATTGATATAGTAAATTTGTTGTGATGACGAGGAAGGTTAGGTGTAGAAAATATAATTTTTATAATTTTGCATGCTTATCGCTCGTCAAGTGTTTGATGAAATGCCTAATGGCTTAAGAATGTTATTTATCTTTTTATATGAGTTTCTATTATTGTTATTGATTGTAAGACTTCTCTCTCAACTTAATTTGTGAACTTATAAGGGTATTTTTATGTCGTTTAATAAGAAACTCTTGGGACAGTATTCGAAAGCTGAGAGTTCAAGTATATATCTTTGTTTGAGATATGTAAGGGGTTGTATATTGTGAAGTAAGGATGGAAGGAATAGGCTTGACCTCATAAAAGAGTCATAAGCTCTGTTGGAAAGCAGGGGAAAAGAAGGGTTGGAGATACACCATTTACTTATCATATTTACCGAGCTTGTCATTCGTGACTTAGTATTTTGTTATCGATATCATTGTGTTCCTTTGTTAGCAGCTTATATTGTTATATATGATGCTATGTTATAGATAAGAAGTATTTTGATGGGCGTCGATGACACGATATGAGAAATAAGGTCCCGAAGTAAGGCATGTAAAGCTAAAATCTCTTTTTTCATTAAGGCACGATCCAGAGTCACATGTTCCTCCTATAAATGTAGTCACAAATTATATGATACTTGAAAGTAAAGTCTTTCTATATTATAAATTCTTTCATGTTGGAGTTCTAAAACTATAGCTATAGTACTCTTTTCTAGTTAAAGAAGTTATGTAAATTTAAAAGAAGTGGTTGGCCATAGATTAGTCATATATATATATATATATATATATATATGTATATGTATATATATATGTATATGTATATATATATATATATATAGATAGATCACACATATATATTATTCTTAAGCTAAAAAAAATAATTAATAAATATATTATGAGTTATCTGATTCATGTGTTACTTATTACATGCCTTTACAAGAAAGATGAGATTATAGCCTACTCTACAGCGTGAGTGGGTATTTTTAGAGAAACTACGTGCGATGCTATTCTGTGTAAAAAATTCAGATAGAGTCAAATAAAAATTCTCTTCGTGAATTTCCTTGATTATACAGGCCTGCGGACAGACCTTGAAGGAGCCCTAGGGGCATATCTTGACAAACTACGACACTCAAACTATGAGATTTCACATATGATAGTGACAGTTGGCTACAGATGACATACATGTGTCACTGATCAGCTACAGTAGGCCATCCTGTAACTTTCTGACAATTAGTATTACAAAAAGAGAAAAGAAGCTATATAAAGAAGTAAAGATGTCACCTAGACAAATTTTAGAATTTTATATATATATATATATATATATATATATATATATATATATATATAATGCATAGGACTTTATATGAGGACCCCTAAATTTTATCACGATTTCAATTTCAGATTATATTTTCTATATGTATGCTCAGATTTGTCTATCTTTGATATCTGATTGATTTGAACATTCTTACATATATATATATATATATATATGAATGAATAATGCATAGGACTTCAAATGAGGACCCCTAAGTTTTGTCAAAGTTTTCAGTTTTAGATTATGTTTTCTATATATATATATATATATATATATATGTTTAGTTTTTCTATCTTTGATATCTGATTCATTTGAGCATTCTTACATGTTTACTTGTTATTCATCATTCTTTACATACCAGTACATATTTTATATATACTCACATTCCTAATTTTGGGGGTGTTATATTTCTGTAAATGCAGGCTCAGGTACTCAAGACAACAAATATCCACAGTAGATCAGTACCTCCCAGTTGATCAATTGGTAAGCTTCACCTCTATCTAGAGTTGTTAGATGTCTAGAGTCTATGTTTTGGCTAGATGTATATATATTATAATGGGTATGTCAGGATCCTGTCGCAACAAGTTATCAGATTCTCAGATATAGACTCTCCCAGTTGATCAATTGGTAAGCTCCACCTCAATCTAGAGCTGTTAGATGTCTAGGGTCTATGTTTTGGCTAGATGTTTATATATATTATAATGTCTATCTTAGACCTAGCTTTGTTCAGTTGTATAGTTAGCCCAGCGGGCCTTTAATTTATCTATGTTTCAGTATATGTAAACACGACTTGGTATGTTTTCCACTGCTTATTAGCTTACAACTTTAGCATGAGTTTAGTATATGCTCGTATAAATCCTCAATGTCTTCCCCTTCCTGGTTGGAGCGTGACATTTTGATCCCTAAAAATGATATTAGAGCTAATGATTTAGCTAGGTTGAAGACAGGTTCAAGGCGGGTTCATATCAAGTTGCAATCAATTTGATTATAATGAAAATTTTTGGCCAGCAACTACATATGGAGAAGAAGTTTCAACCATATTTTCAATATTATGCTGCTGCATCTATAAAGATAAAAATAAAATATTTTAAAATTATATTTGTCATGACCCAAAATCGATCATGAGGACACCTATCTCAACCCCCACGATAGGTAAGCCAACTCAAATCCATATTTGACATAAAATATAAATATGCAAAAGAAAATAGTAACAAAACTAAGTCTCAACTAGATTTCATAAAGTAATGACAAAGAAATATTTGAAACAACAAATGAATCCCAAAAATCTAGTAGTCACAAGTTAAAAGCCTTTAAGTAAGGAGTACAAAAAAAGAGTCTGAAAGTATCTCAAAATACAAAAGGAAGTGCATAAGATAAGGATAGAAGGAGATCTGGTAGCCTTCAAGGACAACAATTGCTACCTCAGAAATCTCCGTAGGGAATGCAACATAGCTCAAAATCAATTTCCAAGAGGCACCAGCTATACCTGCACGTAAGGTGCAGAAATAAATAAGCATGAGTATGAAAATACATGTGCACAACAACATCCTTGACTGACCCTAATTCAAAGTGACGGCGAGTACCACCTAAACCACTAATATCAAAACTTACTCCCAACACCTGCACACTGGAAAACCAACCTAGACTAGCAGATATTTACAATAATAGAACAAAGCAATATCAGGGCCCACAACTACTCAAATCTAGGCAACAAAGACATTTCACCAGTTATAGCATACCATTGCAATGCACAACCAAGTAAGAATGATGTATATGAGTATAATATGTGTATGCTACAGTATACACTCGCTACCTTGTATAGCTTGCTAGGACCCATGAGGGACTCGTGAGGTTCACATACCCCCTTCAATTCCTACCCTTTTGGACCCTCGAAGGAAGTCAATCTGGATATTGCCCTAGAGCCATCGGAGAGTAATGTAATGGTAAATCATGTGTCTCAAAACCTCTGGATCCTGTCCAAAGGCCATCGGAAAGTAACCATATAATACAATCCATAATATGCATGTCAAATCATATGAGATACAATAAGATACTTCATACACAGAAGAACAGGTATCATCATAACCATGTATAAGCATGCCCTAAATCATAACCTTTTCTTAAAATATGTTGAAAACATACTTTTTTTTCTGCCGGGCATGTAAATCAAATAAGTAAAACTCATCTGAAATATTTTTTCATCGGGTATGTAAGTTAAAGAACAGTAAAATCACCTGAAATACTTTTCCATTGAGTGTGCAAGTCAATTCAAATAAATATTTCCCCAATTATCAGTTTTACAAAAATCAGAATATGAAAATGAGTGAGTATGCATGAGATATGAAAATAACAGACGACACAACTTCACAGTTAAGGATCACAAGGCCAACTAACATAATTATCTCAATACAGGCTCACAAGGCCAACTAACACAATTATCCCAATCTAGGTTGTCACGCCCTGAGCCTACCCCCTTGATGCAACACGGTACTTAGTATCACAAGTGACCCCAAACTAACCCATGGTCTGGCATATCTAGACAAATTTTGATAATATACGAACTGTGCAGAAAAACTGAACTGATCTCAATATATAAGTTGAAAAAAAGAAATATAAATATGTCAGAATATAAAATGAAAATGAGAATATAGAAAGTCTGAAAATAAACTGACAACCCAATAGTTGGTTCTAGTTCTATGTTTGAAAGCCTCTAACTGATAGGAGTTGTTGGGACAAGCCCCCAGCTAACTCTAATAGTCTGAAACTGAAATATAAAAATGAATGAAGTAAGCATAACTATAGTCCTCGAAGTATGAGGACTCACCCCTGAGCTATTGAGTAAGGACTAGAAAGTCGCACCAAGCGCGGTTTAGATATTGAATGCCTGAACCTACATCATGATAAGATGTAGCACAAAAGTATGCAACAGTACTTCGAATGTACTGAGCATACGGGGTATATGCAAAGTTGTACAACATAAAGACTGAAGATGTAAATACACACTGAAACATGAACTGAAGGATAAGCTGAATGCAGTGACCAAATAGCTAACATGAATACTATAACGTGCTAAATTGAAATGAATAACTGAAATAGATATTGAGTACAAGGTTAATGCAATATGAGTCTGACTGTGGGAGCTACTATTAATCGACATACCCCAAGCTGAGCTAACTGTGGGGCCAACCTGTAACCCTAGATGGAAGGGTATTTATACTTTGCTAAGGGTACAAACAAATCTGACGTGGATTCACTAAACTGATGCCCACAAGAGACAAGGGTGTCAAGCCTAATCTGACAGGTGACCCCTTTAGAACCTACGGTAGTGCCATAGTTCTGGGACTCATGGACTTCTACTAAAGGTCTCATCCTAAACTAATGGGTGAGCCTTCATCCATTCATGCACTCGGTGCTAAGTCTACTCCCAACTGAAAAAATGAGCAATGAAGGCAAAATCTGAAATGCTAGATAGCTCAAATACTGATGATCATCTGAGAATGCAATACAATAATACTGAAACTGATAACATTCTAATTTTAAAGCATAATTGTCTGAATCATCTGACTAGCAAGTATAAATTATGAGTACTGAAGTTAACACAAGCTAGGGTTACTGAGCTCTATACATATGAATATCCTAGGTTCCCAAGAAAATATGTAATAAATATCATACAAGTAATAGAATCTGAATTGCAAGGGTTTCATTAAGTTTAGGAACCCTAGGTCTGAAGAACTAATTGAGAACAGAGGAACTGGACTGAATCTAGGGACTCATTGATGAAATCCCATATACCTGGAAGAATATTCTACGGTGAAATCCTTGGATTTTGGGCTGAGCTTGAAGAAGACCTCCTGCTTGTTCTTGAGAGAAGCTGATGCTTCTTTTCTCTATTTCTCTAAGTGTCGGATGATTTCTAGGAGAATAGGAGGTTTAGGTAGTTTCTAACTAATTAATTAGACTCAGACTAAGAAAAATGACATAGCTTAGGCCTTCGAAGAGATAGGAAAATTCCGGAAAGCCCCTGAAAATTTTAAAAGAAAAACTACTGAAATTCATGACTCAGGTTCCACGGGCAGGTTCTACAGTTTGTAGATGCTTCTACGGCACGTAAAAACCCTATCGTGGTTTTTGGCCTTGTTGTCAAGCCTCAGGTCTGATTTCCACGAACTGGGTTCATGACTCATGGATCATTCCACGGTTCGTAGAACCAGTTCGTGGTTCTCAAAGAAATAGTAGGCCTCAGGTCTGAGTTCCACGGACCCAATCCACGAGTCATGGATCAATCCACGGCCCATGGACACTGGTCGTGGTTCTCAGACCAAATCATCTGGTCTCTGATTTGGTTTCACGGGCTCAGTCCACGACTCGTGGACTATTCCATAACTCATAAATATGGCTCGTGGATCCTGTCTGACACCTGAACAGTTTCACACTTAAGATTTTGAGTTGGTTCTAGGCTTAGGTTTTTTGGGGTGTTACAATATCTCCCTTTTGGGATCATTCGTCCTCAAATGAAGGCTAAACAAGCTGGGTTTGGAGGAAAAGAGTTGCAATCCCTACCACTGAGTTCTAGAAGCTGAGATCTAATTGAGTTAAGTTCTAAGGACATGAAAACATGCTGAAAGGTAGGAATAACTGAGGGAACATAATACTGAGACTGAAATACACATGAGTAAACTGAGAAACTGGAGAGGAACTATTACCTCAAGCTGAAGCTGAATCGAAAGGAAAGAGGTGAGGGTACTTGGCCATCATGGCTACTTCTTCTTCCCAAGTAGCTCCCTCGACTAACTGATTCCTCCACAAAACCTTTACCGAAGTGACTTCCTTATTTCTTAACCTATGAACCTGACAGTCAAGAATCTCAACTAGAACTTCCTCATTGGTAAGGCTATCCTCACAGCCACACTCTCTAAAGGCACGATCGATGATGAATCACCAACACACTTCTTCAACAATGAAATGTGAAAGACTGGATGAACCGCTGCTAGATCTGCTGGCAACTCTAACTCGTAGGCCACATGACCAACCCTTTTCAAGATTCTTAAGGACCTACGTCTCTGGGACTGAGCTTCCCTTTCTTACCAAATCTCATCATACCCTTCATGGGTGATACTTTCAGGAAAACCCAATCCTCAACCTCAAACTCTAAGTCCCTCTTCCTCATATCAGCATAGGACTTCTGACGACTTTGAGCTGTCTTTAGTCTTTCTCTAATAAGCTGAACTTTCTTCATAGCCTCATGAACCGAATTTGGCCCAATCAAAGTTGCTTCACCTACTTTGAACCAACCAATTGGTCACCTGCATCTACGCCCATAGAGTGCCTCATATGGGGCCATCTGAATACTGGAATGGAAATTGTTATTGTAGGTGAACTCTATGAGAGATAGGTGATCATCCCAACTACCCTTGAAATTGATCACACAAGTTCTCAACATGTCCTCTAAGTTCTGGATGGTATGCTCTGCCTGACCATTCATTTGCAGATGAAATGATATGCTGAGATTCACCTGAGTACCAAGACCTTTCTGAAATAATCTCCAAAAATGAGATGTAAACTAAGGAACCCTATTGGATATGATAGACAATGGAACCCCATGTAACCCCAAGGGGAAGCTATAGATGAAAATCCTTCAATAAACCTCCTATAGTAACCGGCCAAACCCAAGAAGCTTCTGATGTCTATCGGAGAGGTGGGTCTGGGCTAGTTCTTCCTGCCTCAATCTTCTGAGAATCAACTCGAATTCCCTCACTAGACACCACATGACCAAGAAAAGCAACTGATTTCAACCAAAATTCACACTTACTGAACTTAGAGAATAACTGGCAACCCTTGAGAGTTTGCAACACCACTCTCAAATGGTCTGCATGCTCTTCCTTGCTCCGAGAATATATGAGTATATCATCGATGAAGACAATGATGAAAAAATCTATATACTGCTTGAACACTCTGTTCATCAAATCCATGAAAGCTGTATGAGTATTCGTTAGTCCAAAAGACATAGCTACAAATTCATAGTGACCATACCGAGTTCTGAAGGCTGTCTTCAGAATGTCACCATTTCTGACTTTGAGTTGATGATAGCCGGATCTGAGTTCTATCTTAGAGAAGCAACTAGAACCCTGAAGATGCTCAAATAAGTCATCAATCCTGGGGATCGAATACTTATTCTTGATTGTGACTTTGTTAAACTAATGGTAGTCGATGCACATCCTGAGAGAATTATCTTTCTTATGAACGAAAAGAATAGGAGCACCCCATGGAGAGATGTCGGGTTTGATAAAACCTTTATGTAGAAGGTATTTCAATTGCTCCTTCAATTCTTTAAGCTCAACTGATGCCATTTTGTAAGAAGGAATCAAAATAGACTGGGTATCTAGAAGGAGATCTATTCCGAAGTCAATTTTCCTTTCGGGAGGAACTCTGAGAAGATCTTCTGGAAACACTTCTGTGAATTTATTCACCACTGGGACTGACTCAAGAGTTGGGGTCTCAAAGTTTGAATCCTTAACTCGAACAAGATGATAGATATACCCTTTAGAAATTATTCTTTTGGCCTTAAGGTAAGAGATGAATCGATCTACAGGCACTGAGGTATTACCCTTCCACTCTAAGACTGGCTCATTTGGAAACTGAAACCGAACGATCCTAGTTCTACAATCAACTGAGGCATAACATGAATGTAACCAATCCATGCCTAGAATAACATCGAAGTCAGTCATTTCTAACTCTACAAGATCGGCTGAGGTGACTTTCTGGGAAACTGAGACAAGGTAATTTTTGTATACCCATCTAGCTATAACTGGATCACCAATTGGAGTAGAGACCGAGAAAGGTTCTGGGAGGATTCCTGGACTGACACCAAAATTTACTGCTATATAAGGAGTTATAAACGAAAGGGTATCCCCTAGTTCTAGCAATGCATAAAAATTCAAATGGAAGACTTGTAATGTACCCGTGACTACATTGGGAGAATCCTTCTAGTCCTGTCGAGTTTGAAGGGCATACAATCTATTCTGGAACTGACCGCCACCTGCACTAGATGAGGCACCCTGCTGAGTCGGGCGACCTGCTAGAGCTATCGTGGAGTTAGCCTAATTCTGTGGGCGAGTATCCCTGCCCATCTGAGAAGTTATTGGGCACTCTTTCATTCTGTTGCCTGGCTTACCACACCCAAAACAATTACCACTAACTTCCATACACTCACCTTGGTGGTTCCTACCACACTTCTTGCAAAATGGATGAGTACACGCGCTAGTGATGGTACCTTGGGACTTAGAGCCTGGCGCCCTATCCCACCTATCCTGCCAGGACTTAGGCACTGGAGCACTAGCAGAGGATGGGGCTGGAGCTGAATATTTCTGATGGAACTGAGAGTGGTAACCACCATTTGACCTCTACTGAGAGTAGTTAAATTCACATGTTCTAGTTTTTTTATTGTCTCTTCCCCTTTCCTTGATCTTCTTCTCTTTGATTTGCTGGGCATAAGTCACCAACCTAGAAATATCCATCTCCTTAACTAGCATAGCAGTCTTGCACTCCTTGATCATATCATCAGACACACCAGATACGAACTTACTTATACGGGACTTGGAGTCAGCTACCATTGCTAGAGCATACTTAGACAATTGAGTAAACTTGAGTACGTACTCCTTCACACTCATATCATTCTGTTTTAAGTTGATGAACTCTTGGACCTTGGCTTCCCTGAGCTCGAGCGGGAAAAACCTATCCAGAAATGTAGTCTTGAAGTGTTTCCAATCCATCGGACCTGCATTAGCACAATGAGGCTACTTCCACTGTTGATACCAAGTATAAGCCACTTCTTTCAGCTGGTAAGTGGCTAAGTCTTCACTCTCGATCGGAGTGACACCCATAATCTCTGTCACCTTCTGGATGTCGCCAAGAAATTCCTATGGATCCTCCTCTGTAACACCCCAAAAAATCCAAGATAAGACCAAAACTATTTCCATAAGTGTCATGATCAATTCCCTAGTGTGAAAAGTGTTTTCAATGTGAATCATGTTCATAAGAAACTTCTATAAGCAAGTTAAGTTAAAAGTACCCTAACCAAAGAAGTTTTCATGAAAGACTAAACTAGTATCATCTTAAAATGATCACACCTCCTAAAATATGAAGAGTTAGATGGACTTTTACCTACCAAATTAAAGTTTTTTGAGTCTTCTTTCCAACTCCACCAACCGCGCATTATTCCGAGTCCGAAGTAAAACGTTATGTGTATTTTACTGCAGCACTGCCAGTGACTATGAATGGGAATGACGAACCATGGTTCAGAACCACGGTCCATACTGTGACTCATGAAAACAGACCTCCAACTTAAAATTTTCACCTTCAAAATGACGAGTTGGTTCACGACCCGTAGACCAAAACCACGGTCCATAGTTTGACCCATAGTTTGTCAATTTTCAGCCTTTCTTCCAGATTTCCACGGGTGACTTCATGAGTCATCATTTCAAATGATTTTTTCATCTTATAAACTCGTGGAACCACTTTAAGAGAACCCCAAAACTCAGGGAAAGAACCACGGGTCAGTTGACGTTCTGTCATACAGATCCACGGTCCGTCAACCAGTTCGTGGTTCGATATTCTGAGAAATTTTAGCAGCTTTTAATTTAGTTTCCCAGGGGTATTTCAGACCATTCTTTTTTTCTTTTAGCTCTAACTATAAATAGTTTTAGGCTTATTTTCATTAAGTCAAAAACCTCAAAACAAGTCAGTTTTCTCTCAAGTCAATTTCAAGGAGAAAATAACACTCTTCTCCAAAGTTCGGGCCTAGGGTTCTTCTCCAAAGTTTCAAACCTCAGTTCTAGTTCAAGAATCTTCTACAACTAGGTATGTGGCTATTCAGTAAGGGTTCAGTTCACCCTTATGCCCAAAACCTCAGTCTTCTATTGCTAATTTCATGATGTCAGAAACTAGAGTTCTTACCCAATCATGCTAAATGTTACAGAATTCAGTCCTTATGATTCCTACATGAATTATAGCCTATTTTAGAAGATTTGCTCCATGTTTTCAATGACTTGCATGATATTTTACAAGAACTTTAAGAAATCAAGAATCTAGCCTGAAATGGTAGTATTTTCATGAGAATTGGTTTTTTTCAGAATTTAACCTAGATTACTAGCATTCGATTTTAAGCATAAAATTAGCCAGTTTTCAATCCACAGGTTTTCTTTAAAACTTCTCATGTTTTAGCAGGTTTCAGTTTACCTTCGGTATGTTTTACAAGAATATATTTTAAATATGGACTTTCAACATATGCCATCAATGATGATGAACTTAGTAGGGCTTGTGATTAGCATGGTATAATGATATGCCATCAATGATTACGAACTCAGTAAGCTTCATGATTAGTATGACATTCAGATATGTCACATGATATAAATCATCCTCATGCATCATCAGTCAGATACTCAGTCAGTCAGAATTACATGATTAGAATGCCTCAGTCTCAGTAATAGTTGCATTCTCAGATTATATTAGTACCTTGAGCTATCCAGTATTTCAGTTGCATCCATAGCTTTATATTCAGTTGGGAGTAGGCTTAGCACCGAGCGAATGAAGGGATGAAGGTTCACCTGTCTGATTAGGCTGAGACCTTTAGTATAAGTCCCTAAGTCCCAGAACTACGGCGCCACCGTAGGTATCAAAGGGGTCAGCTGTCAGATTAGGTTGTACACCCTTGTCCCTTGTGGACATCAGTTTAGTGGATCCACCTCAGATTTGTTTGTACCCTTGGCAAGGTATGAACACCTTTAAGTCAGGGTTACAGGTTGGCCCTATAGTTAGCTCAGCTTAGGGTATGTCGGTTAATAGTAGCTCCCACAGTCCATATTCATTATTGCATAACCTTGTATTCAGTTATTCAGTTAAGTTCAGTATTATACAGTTGCATGTTTATATACTTCATCATTGCATCAGCTTATACCTTTCATCTTGCCTTCAGTACACTATATCAGTATTTTCAGCATGCTCAGTAGAAGAAACTCCTTCAAGGATTTTACTCTAAACATGACTCTTAGCATGACTCGTGACTTTCAGCTCAGTTTCACTAATCCATGATTTACTGACATACTCTATCTTTTAGTCCATGAAATCCTAAATAACAGTTTTACTTATCTTTAAACATCATGATCTCACAGTTACAGTCCAGCAACATGATTTATATCCTCTTCAGTAAGAGAGTTTATGTTCTACATCTTTGACTTATATATTTCAGATATTATACATAGTTCAGTTTTCAGCCATGCTTTCAGTATATATGTATTTTCTAATGATTTACAGTAAGTACATATCTCACATGCTCAGTACATTCAAAGTACTGACCGCATACCTTCTTTGTGATGCATCATTTTATGATATAGGTTCCAGCGCTAGCTCCCAGGATCATGGTCAGACGGATCACAGCTTCAGCCAGCAGAAATTGAGTTCTCCCTTTTTCGGGAGCTCCAGTCAGTTAGTAGTTATAGAAGTTATTTCAGTTGTTTATAGATTGATTAAAGATAGTTGGGGGTCATGTCCCAGCTAACTATAGTTCAGTATTAGTAGAGGCTTCATAGACAGTCAAACAGTCAGTCGCTCAGTTGTATCAATTTTCAAATGCTATTGTATATCAGTTTATAATAGTTCATTTTGTTATAATATTTTCAAAAGAGCTCAGCACATTTTAGCTTCCGCATTTACTTTCAGTCTATATCTCAGTAGTATACCAGGCCATGGGTTAGCTTGGGGTCACTTGTGACTCTAAGAACCGTGTCGCATCCAGGGTGTAGGCTTAGGGTGTGACATCTTTGGACTTGGACCCATGAAACTCTGGAGGTTTCATCCGAGTGAAGTCTCGGATTCTAGCGGCGGTAGAGTTAGTCTCAGCTGGAGCTGGTGCCATAGCCTGTTGGTTGACCTGAACGGTCATGGCCTGAGCAAGCACCTGAAAAGCAACTCTGAATTCGGTATTAGTGACTTGCTCATTCAGAGGGTCTGCTGGAGCTACTGGTGCCTGCTGGTTCCTTGCAATGGCCCTTCTAGGAGGCATTTTCACTGAAACATGTAGAGCATGAGTTAGAAGGAGATCAAATAGAGTTCATACTCTATAGCACGAGATGGAAAAGAAGGAATGAAAGTTTTTCCTACTAACGTCGCATAGCTTCTCTCCCATATATGTGGCACGCTTCACACCCATGAAGAAGACTCTAATTGACGCGGCTTTCAGACACCCTAGTACACTTGAACCTGATGTTCTAATACCAAGTTTTTCATGCCCCGAGGCTACCCTTAATGCAACACGGTGCTTAGTGTCAGAAGTGACCCTAAGCTAACCTATGGTCTGGCATATCAAGACAAATTCTGATAATATACAAATTATGCAGAAAACTGAACTAATCTCAATATATAAGTTGAAAAAAAGAAATCCAAACATGTCAGAATATATAGTGAAAATGAGAATATACAAAGTCTAAAAATAAACTGACAACCCAATAGCTAGTTCTAGTTCTATGTCTGAAATCCTCTAACTGATGTGAGTTGTTGAGACAAGCCCCCAGCTAATGCTAATAGTCTGAAACTGAAATATAAAACTGAATGAAGTAAGCATAACTATCGTCCTTGAACTATGAGGATTCACCCCTAAGCTGTTGAGTAAGGAATGGAAAGTTGCACTAAGCGCGGTCTGAATGTTGAACGCCTGAACCTACATCATGATAAGATGTAGCACAAAATTATGCATCAGTACTTCGAAGGTACTGAGCATACGGGGTATATGCAAAGTTGTACAACATAAAGACTGAACATGTAAATACACACTGAAGCATGAACTGAAGGATAAGCTGAATGTAGTGACCAAGTAGCTAACATGAATACTATAACGTGCTAAACTGAACTGAATAACTAAAATAGATACTGAGTACAAGGTCAATGCAATATGAATCTGACTGTGGAAGCTACTATTAACTGACATACCTCAAGCTGAGTTAACTGTGGAGCCAACCTATAACCCTGGATGGAAGGGTGTTCATACCTTGCCAAGGGTACAAACAAATCTGACGTGGATCCACTAAATTGATGCCCACAAGGGACAAGGGTGTCAAGTCTAATCTGACGGGTGACTCCTTTAGAACCTATGGTGGTGCCGTAATTCTGGGACTCGAGGACTTCTACTAAAGGTCTCAGCCTAAACTGATGGGTGAACCTTCATCTATTTGTCCACTCGGTGCTAAGTCTACTCCCAACTAAAAAAATGAGAAATGAAGGCAAAATCTGAAATGCTGGATAGCTCAAATACTGATAATCATATGAGAATGTAATATAATAATACTGAAACTGATAGCATTCTAATTTTGAAGCATAACTGTCTGAATCATCTGACTAGCAAGTATAAATTATGAGTACTAAAGTTAACTCAAGCTAGGGTTACTAAGATCTATACATATGAATATCCTAGGTTCCCAAGAAAACATGTAATAAATATCATACAAGCAATAGAATCTGAATTGCAAGGGTTTCATAAAGTTTAGGAACCCTGGGTCTGAAGAACTAATTGTGAACTGAGGAACTGGACTGAATCTAGGGACTCAGTGGGTGAAAGGAACCCATTGATGAAATCCCACATACCTGGAAGAAGATTCTACGGTGAAATCCTTGGATTTTGGGCTGAGCTTGAAGAAGACCTCCTGCTTGTTCTTGAGAGAAACTGACGCTTTTTTTCTCTATTTCTCTAAGTGTCGGATGATTTCTAGGAGAATGGGAGGTTTAGGTAGTTTCTGACTAATTAATTAGACTCAGACTAAGAAAAATGACATAACTTAGGCCTTAGAAGAGATAGAAAAAGTTTGGAATGCCCCTGGAAATTTTAAAAGAAAAACTGTTGAAATTCACAACTCAGGTTCCACAGACAGGTTCTACAGTCCGTAGATGCTTCTACGGCCTGTAGAAACCATGTTGTGATTTCTAGTTTTTTGTCTAGCCTCAGGTCTGATTTCCACGAACTGGGTTCATGACTCGTGGATCATTCCACGATCCGTAGAACCAGTTCGTAGTTCTCAGAGAAATGGTAAGCCTCAGGTCTGAGTTCCACAGACCCAATCCACGAGTCGTAGATCAATCCACGATTCGTAGACAATAATCGTGGTTCTCAGACCAAATCATCTGGTCTCTGATCTGGTTCCACGGTCTCAGTCCACGGCTCGTGGACTATTCCACGACTTATGGATCTGGATCGTGGATCTTGTCTGACACCTGAACAATTTCACACATAGGATTTTGAGTTGATTCTAGGCTTAGGATTTTTGGGGTGTTACACAGGCTCACAAGGCCAACTACACAGTTATCTCAAATCAGGCTGACAAGGTCATACTCAACTCACAACAAGAATAGGGGAGGGTAGGCAATTTTACATCAAGGTATTCATTTTTAAATATTTTTTAATACACTGGTACCTATATAGATGCTCGTCACCTCATCTACATAGGACCCACATCCCTATTACTCCCCATACACACGTATAACACATAAACACTTTGAAAGAGAGTCAAAGAAAGTCTATCTTGCCTTAATAGAAATCCGCACAATCAACACAAAGTCTTGACCTTCCAAATTACCTCAGATTGACCCATATCAATCAAAATACGGGTTCTACGTAAGAATACCAGACTATAGACACTTATATTGCTATACTTAAGTTCTTGTTTCAAAAGTCAACCCAAAAGTCAATCCCAAGCCCAAATGGGAAAAATGGAAAATTTATTTAAAAATAACATTACCCATAACTTAAGGTGTTCACATATGAAATTTCATCGAAAATGGAGTTAAAATCTAGCTTGAAATCATCAAAATACCATTTTTTTTTAATTTTACCAGAAAATCCCCAAAATTCCAAGTTGAAAAAATCAAGATTTGAAAGTAAAATCATGAACTAATCACTGGGGAATGATAAAATATTGGTTTAAAAACTTATCCAATGAAGAAATCTTGAAAATCCCCTTTGAAATCACCAAAAATTGAGTTCTAAAGCTCCAAAAATGAGTTTGAAAAGTGACTTCACGAAGAAGAAAATTTTAAAAAGGCTCTCAGGCACCACAAAAGTGCCCCATGTCCACAAAAGTTGCTCATGTCTGCAAAAGCGGTCCATGTCCGCAAAAGCGGACACCGGACACTAGCAATAATTAAAACTTAGAAAAACTTAGATTCGACCCTCGAAACTCATTAGGAACCTCTCAAACACGAACCAACTATGCTACTAGACCAAAATCAACATTCTAGACTCAATGGAATAATTGGATCCACCAACGGAGATCATTATCACTAAAAGTTGACTAAAGTCAACTATATGCCAAAACTTTTAACTTTCCAACCAATTACCCAAGACGCATCCAAACGTTTCGCGACCCGAACTAACCGGGCTAATAGCTTAAAAATGATATTCTGGAGCTAACAAAATTGACGAAATTCTCATATGATACTCCGAACTCTAAATATTGACCAAAGTCAACTATATCAACTTCAAAGCCTTCCAAAATAAAAAAAACTCTCTTAGAACCCAACCAAACACCTTGGGAACTATGTCACCCACACCCGCAGACCATAAATATCCTAATACAACTAAGGGAAGGGGCAAAAAGGTCAAAATCCATACTAATTTGTAAATCACTATGAGGGTTGTTACATCATCCACCACTAAAATACATGTTCGTCCTTGAAAGTATGAGTAAAGAAGGTACCAAGACTATCGAGCAATCGTGAATACCCATAGTAGACCTTACATAAGCACTCTTAAGCAAAGGTTACATCTGTAGCACCACTTGTTCACCTTAACTGTCAAAATCCTCCTTTGTTTTAACTCTTAGGGGTCGTTTGGTTTGAAGACAAGTTATGCTGGGATTAGTTATGTTGGGATTAGTTATGCTGGGATAAGTTATTCTGGGATTAGTTATGATGGAATTATTTCTTATTGAGTGTTTGGTTTGTTGTATTCAACATAATATACATTGCATAATTTTTAAGAGTAAGTTGTTTGTTTACAAAAATACCCTCCACCTTATTTAGTTTTTATTTTTTTATATTTTCTTGCAAGCTTTAGTTATTCATTTTTAAAAAATAAAACTTCTATCTTATTTAACTTAAATATTTTGTGTGTGCATTCCCATAATTGTCCCGTGTGTATTTAAAAATAAAACTTCCATCCTATTTAGTTTAAAAATAAAACTTTCATCTTGAGATTGTTAAAGTAAAAGAAGATTTATTGTTTATGTCTCTTCATTTAAGCACATATCACTCCTATATTGTAAGCTTTAAGGTTATCTTCATTTTAATTGATATATAAAATACAAACTTTCAAGTGATTAAAAGAATATTTAATTAAAAATATGTAATTCAGCGTTAGAGAAATCAAAATATGAATAAACATAAAAATTAGGCAAATAAATTCAATATGTATTTCGGCGTTAGAGAAATTAAAATATGAATAAACATAAAAATTAGTCAAATAAATTCAACGTATAATACATTCATAAATAAAAATTATATTTATATAGTGTAATTTTTTAATGAAAAAATATGAAGAATTATCATAAAATATCGAGTAATGAAGATTGTAAATAATATTATACATGTTATTAAAAATGATGTAAATATACATGGATATAAAAGTGAGGTATAAAAAGAGTTTAAGAGGATATCTTTGTCTTTTTACCTATTTTATCCCGGGATAAGTTATCCCGGTATTACTATTCCACCCAAAGGTAGGAATAACTTATCCCAACACTAACTATTAATCCTGGGATAAGTTATCCCATGCTTTGTAACTAAACATGGGATTAAGTGGTACTAAAAATTTATCCCGGGATTAACTTCTCTTATCCATCACACCAAACGACCCCTTAAGGATATACCTCCAACATCCAAAACCAAAACTTCTCCAATCAACTGATTCCCGTATATGAACCCTCTAATCTGAAACAAAATCTGAGCTGATCATAATCTTAGTTCTGAACATACTTGATTCATAAAAGCCCGATGTAATCACCATAACCCGACAACTATAATCAGAGTCTAGTACTTAGTCTAAATCAACCAAATACATGACCTTACAAAACCTTCTATCACACTTCCAAACTATCATTAGTGCCAAAACCCCTTGGATAACCCATTGCCAATCCCCGCAACTCTTTATGACTTTCCTTCCAACCCAAAAAGGAATATCTGCTTCTCTTGAATCCACTTTAAGCATTTTCTATCATAAATGGCCTTATCCAAGGTCGATAGCATTGAATCCAAGTTCGTTAGTACTGTCTCATCGAGCTAAACTATTGAGTCAAAAACCAATATCAATCCCACATAAATCTTCCAAGGTCATGTTTCAACCACTATTAGAATAATCCTCTTCCTATGCCAAATTAGAGAAAAGCCACTGATCACCCACCAGTTGTTTATACCATAAGCATATACCCTCTATACATCCTCAATCATCCAAGTAACTCATCATACTAATCCATATGATTTTATGTCGATAAGGTAGTATCAACCCAACCCAAAGTTCTTCATAAACCTATAGAATCGAAAGCCTTTCCGATAATACATATGTAAGCCACCTGACGTAATATGGACAACTCAACCTAGCGTAAACATGCAAAGTCACCCACATATGACTGATGTCAACCAAAATCAAGACTAAATCTGCAGAAGAGCCACTACTAAGTTCTTCATAAGTCTATGCTAAAATCGCTCCACCTTCCACTAATGAATGTTCCTGCTCGTGTTGTCATTCTGAACTCAAGGGTTGTAATCCACACAAATCTCTAACTCTAACCATGACGCAAACTTGAATACTCCGAGCTCTCCATTACATAATCCTCATATCCCTAAACCTGGACCCTAGCATGAAATACTTCCTTATGCCTTTTTAACATTCCAAAGTACCGATTTTTGCAACCTATATGCTTTCTTATGCACAAGCTCCTCATAAATCCACCATGGAACTTATCACGACACCTGACCCGAAGGCTTGTAGACTTCCTTCTCTAAGAATACTCACTGGTTACAACCTATCTAAGCACACACGATAACATCACACGATAACATCACTATAATTTGAACAAGACCCAAGTAACCACGTCATTCTAAACCCAAGTCTCACTTCCTGAAGATGAATCCTTAGTTGTACAAGTCGAAATAGATTCTCCCAACCTTAGTTTCCAAATATAACACTACATTTTGAACCATTTTTACACAACCTAACCATTGAGAAGATCACACCCAAATCTTGTTGAAATATTTCATACCCAAAATAATCAAGTCTATCCAAGCATCGTATCCCAAAAGAGTCATGTTAAAAGATCGACATACCCGTTCCACCACTAAGGAATTTCTACCAGGGTAGAAATGCAAATGAACACAACAAGAGACCCACATATTATACCAAGAACTGATGCAAAGAAATATGCAGACACATAGGGGGAAAGTAGAATCAGAATCACATAACACTGAAAAAGGTCAATGGCATACTGAGATGATACCTATGATAGCAGTATCTGAAGACTCCACCTCTGGCATACCTAGAAAAGCATAACATTGTGCCCTACCACCTCCTTGGACGGCTGATGGTGTACCCCTACCTATTTGAGCTCCGCCTCAACCCCTAGCTGGAGTGTCGCTGCCCTAACTAGCACCTGAAAATCCTATTGTGGAACCCAATGCCTATGTTGTGGGTAGTCCTTCTTATAATGCCTGAGATCTCCACATGTGAAACAACCAAAGTGAGTAGAAGTCCGCTGAGCTGAATCTAAGAATCCTGAATGACCACCATGTCCTGACACCCTCTGAGAAGAACTATGAGAAACCTACCCTGGGCTGAAAGAGTCTCATATGGGGTGTCCTCTCTCGGATGTGTGAAGGGCTGTCTGAACTGGTCTACTATCCTGAGGTTGAGAACCCTGTTTTAAAGACCCTCTACCTCCTGATGAGGTACCACTAAACTAGCCTGATATGCGGTACCTCTTGTCCCTCAGATCCCCAAACTCCTTACAATGCATAAGCTCAAATTCCTTGGCCATCTGAACGACCCTCTATAAAGTATCCTCTGACTGAGCTATAGAAAACGTTGCCTCCCTAATCCTGAAGGTAAGACCCCTCACAAACCTGTAAATCCTCTCAGTCTCATCCGATAAAATCATCAAGGCATGGCTAGACAAAGCATAGAATCGAGTCTCATACGCAGTGACTGAGATCCCATCCTGAGTCAAGTGCTCAAACTAATGCCTATGCTCCTTCCTCAAGCTACGAGGAACAAAGCGTTCAAGAAAAACCTGTGCAAATAACTCCCAAGTCATAAGAGGAGATTCTGTAGGTCCGGAGTCAAATAAGAACACCACCACTGCTTGGGGGGCCACACATCTGCAAAGTTGTATAATCAACCCCGCAAGACTGCACTAGTCCCACACTCTGAAGTCTTTCATCACAACTCACCAAGAACTCATAAGCATCCTCAGTCTTGCCACCCTGAAACTAAGGTGGATCCATTTTCCTGAACCTCTCAAACCTCCTCTTCTCCTCATCCAATATCACCGGCATAGCCATTCCCGTGACTCCTGCACACGGCAAAGGCATACCATCAAACCTAGTTATTGTAGCCACTGACTGACCCACTAGCCTATGAAAAACTAGAATAGACTACTGATATGGGGTCTGAGTGCCTACTCTAGTCTGTGAGCCCTCCGGAGTACCAGTCGCACCATAAATCTTATCAATACCCTCTAACAAACTCATCATATGAATCAAAGTATCTTGAAGCACTGGAATAGCTACAAATCTAGGTGGGGCCTGTCCTGGGCCCACCTCCTCAATCGAAACCTGGTCATCTTCAAACTCATACTCACCCTCAAGAGACTCCGCCTTTATTGGGATATGAGGAGCTGCCTGAGCTCTACCCCTAGCAGGAACCTTGCCATGTCCTCTACCACGTCCTCTGCCTCATCCACGAACACTGGCACGGGCAGCAGACACGGGTGCTGGGATGGGATCCTAACCTCTCTCCATAGTAGTACGATTCCTCACCATCTGTGAGAGAATGAAACAAGGATATCATAAATTAAGGAGTCCAAATCTTCGCATGATAAGAAAGAAGAAGGAAAATTTTCTAAAGTCGAATAGCCTCTCGAAGATAGATAACAAATGTCTCCACATCGATCCGTAAGATTCTACTAGACTTGACTTGTACTTGTGAGACCAATTGACCTGGTGCTCTGATACTAATTTGTCATGACCCAAAACCGATCATGAGGGCACCTATATCAATCCCCAAGATAGGTAAGTCAACCCAAACCCATATTTGACATGAAAGATAAATAGGCAGAAGAAAATAGTAACAAAACTGAGTCTTAACTAGATTTCATAAAGTAACAACAAAGAAATATTTGAAAATAACAAATAAATTCCCAAAATCTGACAGTCACAAGGTACAAGCCTCCAAGTAAGAAGTACAACAAAAGAGTCTGAAAGTATCTCAAAATGCAAAAGAAAGTGCATAAGATAAGGATAAAAGGAGATTTGGTAGCCTCCAATGACAACAGCCACTACCACAGAAATCCCCATAGGAAATGCAACACAACTCAAAATCAGTGTCCAAGAGGTGCCAGCTCAATATCTGCACATAAGGTGCAGAAATAAATAAGCATGAGTACAAAAACACGTGTACTGACCAGCATCCTCGACTGACCCTAATTCAAAGTAGCAGTGAGTATCACCTAAACCACTAACATCAAAACTTACTCCAAACACCTGCACACAGGAAAGCCAACCTAGACTAGCAGATATTTACAGTAATAGAGCTAAGCACTATAAGGGTCCACAACTACTCAAATCTAGGCACAAAGACAGTTCACCAGTTATAGCATACCATTGCACTACATAACCAAGTAAGAATGATGCATATGAGTGCAATATAATGCAATGCATGCTACCGTATACACCTGCTGCCCTGAATAGCTAGCTGGGACTCATGGGGAACCCGCAAGGTCTATATACCCCCTTCGATTCCTGCCCCTTTGGGGCCCTCGAAGAAACTCAATCCGGATCCTACCCTAGAGCTATTAGAGAGTAATGTAATGGCAAATTCTGTGTCTCAAAATCTTCGAATCCTACTTGAAGGCCACCGCAGAGTAACCATATGATACAACCCATAATATGACTGTAAAGTCATATGAGATATAATGAGATACTTCAGACACAGAAGAACAATTATCATAGTCACCATGTATAAGCATGCCCTAAATCATAACTTTTTCCCAAAATATAGTGAAAACATACATCTTTTTTGTCGAACATGTCAATCAAATAAGTAAAACCCACCCGAAATACTTTTCCATCGGGTACGTAAGTCAAAGAATCATAAAACCACCCAGAACACTTTTTTATCGGGTGTGCAAATCAATTCAAATCATTTTTTCCCCAATTATCAGTTTCACAAAACGTAGAATATGAATATGAGTGAGTATGCATGAGATATGAAGATGACAGACGACACAACTTCACAGTTCAGACTCACAAGGCCAACTAACACAATTATCTCAATCCAAGCTCACAAGGCCAACTAACACAATTATCTCAATCTAGGCTCACAAGGCCAACTACGCAGTTATCTCAAATTAGGCTCACAAGGCGACACTCAACTCACAACAAGAACAAGGGAGGGTAAGAAATTTTACATCAAGTTATTCATTTTTAAATCCCTTTTTAATACACTAGTACCCACATAGATGCTCGTCACCTCATCTATGTAGGAACCCCATCCCCATTACTCCCCATGCACACATATAACACATAAATACTTTGAAAGAGAGCCAAAAAAAAGTCTCATATTGCCTTAACAGAAGACTCGCACAATCAACACAAAGACTTTCCCTTCTGAACTGCCTCCGAATGAGCCAAATCTATCCAAATACGGGTTCTACATAACAATACAACACTATAAACACCCATACTGCTATGCTTAGGTTCTGAGTTCAAAAGTCAACTCTTATCAAGAAAGGGCAAAAATAAAATTTATTTAAAAATCACATTACATATAACTTAGGAAGTTTACATATGAAAATTCATCGATAATGGAGTTAAAATCGAGCTTGAAATTATCAAAATAGCATTTCTTAATTTTACCTGAAAAGCTCCAAAATTCCAAGTTGAAAAACTAAGATTTGAAGGTAAAATCATGAACTAATCACCGGAGAATGTTAAAATATTGGTATAAAAACTTACCCAACGAAGAAATCGCCAAAAATCGAGTTCTAGATCTCCAAAAATGAGTTTGGAAAGTGATTTTACAAAGAAAAAATAAGATTTTAGAAAGGCTCTCAGGCAATGCAAAAGTGGTTCATGTTCGCAAAAGCAGATACCGCAAAAGCAGTTCATGTCTGCAAAAGCGGACACCAGACACCAGCAATAGCCAAAATTTAAAAAAAAACTTGGATTCGACCCTCGGAACTCGTTCAGAACCTCTCAAAAACAAATCAACTATGCTACAAGATCAAAATTAATATTTCAGACTCAATGAAATTATCAGATCCACCAATGGAGGTCGTTATCATCAAATGTTGACTAAGTCAACTATATGCCAAAACTTTCAACTTCTCAACCAACTACCCAAAGGCATATGAAGGCCTCGAGACCCGAACAAACAGTGCTACTAGCCTAAAATGGCATTTCAAAGCTAACAAAATTGATGAAATTCTCATACGATGCTCCAAACTCCAAATGTTGATCAACATTAATCATATCAACTTCAAAGCCTTCCAAAATGAAAAACTCTCTTAGAACCCAACCAAACACCTCAGAAATCGTGTCACTCACTCCTGCAGATCACAAATACCTTAATACAACTACGAGAAGGGGTAAGAAGGTCAAAACACATACAAATTCAAAAATCACTATGAGGAATGTTTTAATTTTTAACCATAATATTTTAAATTTTATTTTTAACTATGACAAGCAGTAGTGATAAGATTGTGTGAAGAAGAGGATCAAGAATAATTATTTGGCTAGAAAATTCAGGCCTTGGGGAGATTTGTTAGAGTTTACCTTGAATTGCCTACCTTATTTGGATTGTACCATTATTGTGTTTTACTTCGGAAAAGTTTTCTTGTTGGAAAAGATCTCTTTCATATTTGATTAATGCGGAGGAAAAGATTTGGACTTCTATAAATTGAAGATCCTTTCTTTCTCACAAGAACACAATAACATCCACAATATAGTGTTTAAAGAGTTTTGATTTAGGGAAAATCTTTAGAATATTTTTTATATTAGAATCATCATATGTAGGTCAATTGATCAAATTCATATCTTATCATTAACTCTTTTTTTTAGTTTTTCTTTGTCATGTAATTTATCGACTCCAAAATTTTCAATGGTTAACTTCCGCATGATGCCTTACTTTTTCGATCCCAACACTTTATTTAATTGTTCACACAAACTTTTGATACAACCCAAAAAACCCGACCCATTCATGATCTAACCAACACAAAACCCATTTTAGATTAACGCAACTAAACGATAAATCATTTTTTCACCTCTCGTTTTAAATTAATTTTAGTTTTTCAATCACAACATCTGAGTTACTGAGTACCTTCCGAATCATTTTACAAATAAAGTTCTTCATTTATATTATTTTGGTAGTTTTTGCATTGTTGACAGTTGACACCATTTATTTTTGAACATTAATGTTACAATGAACAAGCGTAATGATGTTATTCTTAAATTTTGGTCATTTTGTTTCCTTAATTTTTTTTATATTTAAATTTGTTGTGCTTCTGCATCTGAAAGATTATATTCACAATGTCTAAGGTTTTGCACTATTAAATTTTGTGAGTGTTTTAAAATGAAATCTAATAATTCAGGTCTTCAGGTTGATTGTTTCTAACCATTATATCGATGAATTGAATCAATTTACATGGGTTTGATAATTTAATTCATATTAGATTATACATGGATCAATTATGCACTGTCACTTGATTTTTTATGAAGTTTCATTTCGTTAATTAGTTAATTGTAAGTTTTAGGGATATTTTTAAATCAAAAATTAATGTTAAAGATATTTTTGGTCCAATAAGTGAAATAAGTGTATTTTTAAACCAAATTAATAGGTTCAAGAAAAAAATTTTTTACCCTTTCCGGTTTTCAATTCCACTTTACCCCCTTACTATTAAAGATTGAAAAATAATATCTCCTTACCGGGAAGGGTAATCCGCTTATGCAATATTTTTTAATCACTTTTTTCTTTCTAGAACTAAAATAAGAAAATATATAACTTGTAAAATTAGGTCTTGGACTTAACTCACACTTCAAAAGCGCTCAAAGGAAGAAGGATTGACCAAGTCATATTTATTAGATACAAAGTGTTCATATATTTGCATAAACATAAGCACTGAAATAAGTTCTCGATTAATTCATGATTCACGTTAGAAATTTCTTATCTGAAAATTAGTAGGCGTTTGATCATGAAAATTTTTCATTATTTTCCATAAAATTATTTCACTTTTTTCCGAATATACTGTTTGGCCATAAAAATTTCAAATACAACTTCCATCTCACTCTTTTCACTTTTTTTTGAAAAAATCCTAAATTTTTTATTTTCATAAAATAACCTCATTTAAATTATATTTCATTTTCAAATCATATTTTATGTTTTTTAAAAAATAATATTTAAAATCTAGATAATTATTGCAAAAGTTACGGCCAAACACTACTCCAACTCTAACTCCAACTTTGAAAATTTTAAAAAAGTGAATTTTTTTTATTCTCATGACCGTACGGGGGCTTAAAGTATTCAATTGAAAGTTATTTAAGAAATAGTTAGTTAGATGAAATCAATCAGACATCTTATTTGAATGTTTATGGTATGCAAATATATGAGCAGTTTATATAATAAATAAGAATTATATAATTTTACATTTTAATTCTAAAAAAAGGTCTTATTGAAAAAAAAAAGATAATTGTCATTGAAAAATATTACATAAGAAATTATCATTTATATTCAATATGTGTAAGGGTATCATTTCCCTACCCTTAATAACTGTTAAGAGGTAAAGTGAAATTAATTTTTATTTCTATGTGGTGGGAGAGTGCAGTCTGTCTCCTTTTTTTTAGGTGGTGGGGTGAGTGGAGGAATGAGTAAAATAAAGTGGATTCCACGTGAGTAGATTGTTAGCAATTGATGGCGTGGCTTACTAATTACGATTTGTTCAATGTTTCAAACATCAAATATGCGGAGGTGTAGTCAAAGGTTCCCCTACCACATCCACATGTTCTTTTGATAATACCACTGACGTGTACACCCCTGCCCCCACATTTTTTATTTTATTTTTACTAGTATTTTTGTGGGCAATTTGACCATAAATTATTTTTTTTTAAAAAATTATTTCACTTTGTTCAAAAATTATTTATTTGACGTAATATTTTAATATATTTGAAAAGTGAAAATAATTCAATACTTGTTTTCACTACTTTTACTTTTTAAATTTAAAAAAAAATCTAAATTTTTTATTTTCATAAAATAACCACATTTAAATTATATTTTATTTTTAAATTATATTTTATATTTTTTTAGAAAATACACTTAAATTCTAAATAATTATTGCTAAAACTATGGTTAACTTCAACTCCAACTTTGAAAAATTTTAAAAAGCAATTTTTTTTTAATTTTCGTTGCCAAACGAGGCCTTTGTTTATTTTTACCATCGACAGGTACCACACATTTGGCCGACTTGCATTCTTTATTCACAACTAGTAAACTTATTCGCACTTTGCGTGATCAAATATATTTTTTTCTTAAAATTTAGATGTAAGGATATAAAATATTTCATAATAATCAAAAATAAAAATAATATTCTGAGACATGCAGAAGGAGAAAATTATTAAAAGGGATATATAAATATTAAAACATAAAACAAATCTAAATAAAATAAAAGTGTTGCATACATTTGACATTGTTGAAAAAAATGAATAATTATCTAGGGAAAAGAAGTTGATTTTATTTATAATTGTATTTCAATGCAATTTTCATATTTACAGACCCGTAGTCTTATGTAAGTTCTCTCACCAAAAAATAATAATGTTGATAAATGTTTTCTTGAAGCGCACTTAGTGTAAGCATCAAGATTTTAAGATACGTGTACGCTAACTTCATGTGTTTATATTATATTTCTTGCACTTCATTTCTATTCTTATAAAAAAAAATAATCTTTTTTGGTGTTTCTATTTGCTAAAGCCCATACTTTTTGTTATTATTCTTTTCGACTTCACTTGTAAAATTAACAATGAATTTATTATTATTGTTATTGTTATATATTTTGATGCTTTTTGGCATTTTTTCTTCGACTAATCTGCCCCCCAAAAAAGAAAAAATTTTATTGTTCTCATCAAAATATTTAGAACTTTTAATATTTTATTATTACAAGAAAGATAAAAAAAATGTCTTTGGCAAGAAAAGATGTCAATTCATCTCTTCTATAATCATACATTCACACTTATAGCTTGATAATTCTTCAAGGTAAGGCGAGGAAGTAGGAATATTATTACAGGATGCAACCTCTCCATCGGTACAATAATAGCAAAATATCATACCCAAGTAACTCTAACGATACTAAATACTAATTTTGTTGAAGCGAAATCATAGCAAGTCACTAACTTTGAACTAAGTTAATAAGGAGTAGAAAACATACAAAAAAATTGAACTTGTATAGATACAATAGTTGGAACTATAATCTCTTGGTTAGATGAGAGTCTTCTTTACGATTAAATAAGTCTTCTTTACGATTAAAAAAAAATGAATACAAAAATATGATAAATAAGAAAAGTTACCAAATAAAAAGACATGGAGAAAAAAAAAATATCATAAATAAATTGTTAATTCATATTCATTTCTAAACTCACTCTCAAGCAGCACGTCCAAATATTCTCCTTTTATACTTGATATCTCTCATTTTTCTAATATTATTGAATCTTGAGGAATTTCATGGATGAAATAGGTGATGACCCAACACACTACAAGTAATTATATAGCCTACCTCCACAATTCACAACTTTCCAACTTCATAACCCCTCAATGAATTTATAATAATTAAAAGTGCATAGCCGTTTCATTTCTCCATATATACTAGCAGGTTGGGTATATTGAAATAATGCTCCAAATAAATTTAATTAATGGGGTAGTTACTTTTTGGTAAGACTTAAATAGGTGAGTGAATTTTTTTTAAAAAAATATGTAGTGTTTTGACATTTTATAATTAGAAAAAATTATATTGAAAAAAAAAGTTAAATAGATTTTCTGACAAAACAAAAGGTGTCATCTCACTTTTATATATAGAAACCACAACTACTCTTCCTTAACCATTTCTAAACACAAAAAAAAAATCACGCATACAGTTTTCAGTTTCTTTGAAAATTGTTAAGAAAGAGCAATGTATAACACTATAAATAATATAACACATAAATAAATAAATAACAAAGAGGGAAAATTGTAAAGAATGATGTAGAAAAGCTAAAAGAAAAAAAAGATAAAAGGATAAAAATGATAAAGGAAGGTTGGATATTAATTTCTTTAAGCATAGTGGGCTGATAAATGTCAATAGTGAAACGTTAAGAGAAGGAGAAGTGGATTATTAATTATTGAGCCATTTAATATTGTTACAAAGATGATTAAAAAGTAGTTAAGAAAACTAAAAAAAATAGAAAAAAAGAGAGAAAAAAAAAGAGAAAAAAGATAAATAGGAATGATGGTCATAGAGAGCGTCACGTCATCGGGTTAAAAATCCTCCTTTATATATATATATATATATATATATATATATATATATAATATATATATATATATATATATATATATATATATATATATATGTATATAGATTTGACATTAAAATACAGGTACCAAATTGTGGAAATAGGCAATACAGGAAGGTACTTTTCAAAAAAATATCGCCCATGTACATTCAGTTATATCTTTTCAATTTATCTTTGTGTGATTAATAATTTTTATAATAATAATTATATATTTTTATATATTATTATTCAATATTTACATATTTACATAAGCGATATATTCACCTTGTATAAATATATATAATAATATATAAAAAATATTAATTAATAATTTCATATAAAAGGATATATAAAAATGTATAACAGCGTTATCGCTAACTACAATGACAAACTATTTCTGCGACTAGTACAAGTCTATGTCAAATAACTTCAAAATGTGTAAATAACCTATTTAAATTATATCTAACAACTCTAAACAACACCTATTCAAAATTTCTAATAAAAATCTAATTCAAAATTCGAATCATTTCTTAAAGCTTATTCAACAAATTTTCATTACTCAAATCTTAAGAAACCAGTCTTTCAAACTACGATTTGCTATTTTTCTTCTCTTGTTCCTTGTGTGAAGAAAAATAAAAGAGAAAGAGGTAAGGGCTGAGAATAGATTTGTCATCCCTCAAGAGAGTAGAAAGAAGAAAGGAGAAGATGGAGGGTAAGACTGCGCACCGGACCGGATTGAAATCGTCGGACCGGAATAGACCGGTATCAGACCGAACCGGTATAACCAGTATGGAAATTAAATTTCATCCCATTTCGGTTAAATCGGAATGGACCGGTACCAGACCGGTACGGTACCAGAATGGACCGGACTGGACCGACCGGTTTACCAATTTTATTTTAGTGAATTTCAAACTTAATTTTCAAGTGATAACTTATAACTTAAAAGTTTTTATAACTTATAACTTAAAAGTTATTTATGTTTTAAAATTTTATAACTTATATAAATTATATTTGAAGTTTATTAGTTTGTTAAAGTTTTTATTTTTTTAAGTTTTTTAATTTATAAATTATAAGTTTTATTAAGTTATAGTTTATCTTTATACTTTATATATATTTTTTAAGTTATATAATTGAAATGTTTTAGTTTGTTTAAAGTTTTTTATTTTTGTAAGTTTTCAATTTATAAGTTTATGTTTTGAAGTCTATTAGTTTATGTTTTAGTTTATTTTTTTAAGTTTTCAATTTATAAGTTTGTTTAAAGTTTTTTATTTTTTTAAGTTTTCAATTTATTAGTTTATGTTTTCAATGAATAAATGTATAAAACTATAAAAGTATAAAACAATGATAAAAATTAAAAAATAATCTAATTTATTCAAAATTTCAAACTAATATTACAATTTACAACTACTAGTAAAGTGTCTAATTTACGCAGCCACCTTCTAGGAAGGGTTCTGTTTCAACTAAGCACGCCTAATTTACGCAGCCACCTTCTAGGAAGAGTTCTGTTTCAACTAAGCCTCGAATGTAATAATAATAGTTGTATAGATTTATAAATTTATCTTCTAAACTTTGTAAAGTTTCAGCTTCTTCAACCTCAATTTCTGGTAAAGCTGCTTGACGATCTTCAAGTTCAGCGTCATCATCACTATCAAATCCAATGAGGTTATCTATGGCTTGTTCTGCTACTTTTTACAACTTTGGTCTTCCAACGTTTTTTCGCTCGGCGTTGATCCAATCTCTAAACAACACCGATACCTCCAAACTGTCTTCTGCTAAGGAATATCTATGGTCTCCAATTTGAAATCTTGACGCACTGAAAGCTTGCTCCGAAGCAACTGATGATCCTTGAATAACTTGCACGTCTCTCACCATCTTGCTAAGTTTTGAAAAGAGTTCTTTACGACATTTCCACCAATCCAATAGTTGTGGTATGTCATCCGTAGTTGGAATATTATCAACACCCTATTCAAGATACTTAGAAAATTCACACTTATTAGAAAAATCAAGACCAAGATGTGATCTTGCTTTACCATGGACACCTGATCTCGACGTAGAAGTTTGAGGGGCATGATCAAGATTTTCTAAGGTCACAGTATATTTGTCATACATTTTCTTAGCCCAAATTTCAATACTATCTTGACATGTTATTAAATTCAGTGTTTCTTGTGGTGAAATATTTAAATTAGTATAAATTTCTCTAACTAAAGCTTTTGCACCAACTTCTTTATATTCCGGGTTAAAAAGAATTGCAGTTAAATAAATTTGGGAAATAGGAAAAAAATATTTTTTAAATTTTTTAATCATAGCTTCAATAGTATCCTTAAAATATGAATTTTGTTTATAGATAGCAAAAAGGCATGAAATATTTCAAATATGTATTAAAATTTCACTAATAGTAGGATAATATATTCCAGAAATTTTTTTGGTAGCATCAAAAAATGATTTTAAAAAGAGTTTAAGTGCTTCTACTGCATCCCAATCACTATCCGCAAGTTTATCATCAGGATAAGCATTATGACTATTAAACATCATAGTAATAGGCTTTTTATACTTATAAGCAACTTCAAGCATTTCATAAAAAGAATTCCATCTAGTTTTAACATGCTTTGGAACTTTTCTAAATGGAACTTCACACAATTTACAAAAAATTTTATATTATTGAATTCTACTATTATTATTCATATGAAAAATTCAAAAAATTGCATTTTCAACTTTATCAATACAACTATCAAATATCCTAATACCATCTTTCACAACTAAATTTAATATATGTGCACCACATTTGATATGAAAAACATATTTACTAATTGGATAAAGTCTAGTTTCTAGCATAATCATAGTATTTAAATTAGCAGAAGCATTATCTAAAGTAATACTAATCACTTTATCAGTAAGATAAAAATGTTGTAAAATTTTTAATACACTTGAAGCAATATTAATACCAGTTTTTTTGTGTTCACAAATTTTATAAGCGATAATTCTTTTTTGCATTATCCATTTATAATCAATCCAATGCTAACAGTTAAATAATCAAATCCGTTAGGACTACGACCCATATCAGTGGTAATAGAAGCCCTACAATCCATCATATAAAAATATTTATGAAGATATTGCATATATTTTTCATAAAATTCAAAAATATCTCTTTTTATCATGCTTCTTGTAATACCTTCAAAACTGGGATAAAATGTATCCCGAATATATCTTGTAAAACCATCATGTTCTCCAAAATTAAAAGGCAAACCACAAACAATAACCATTTTAGCAAAATTTTCACGATGTCCCTATTATAGGGCCGTTGTGAAACATGACCAATAGGGTTTGAAGGATTTAGTGAAGTTTGAATCATGTTTGACCCGCCAACAGAGGGTCCAACGCTAGAGCCAGCATCACCTTGACTAGCTAGATATGCTTGCCACTCTCTCGGATGTTTCTTAAGCAAATGAGTTTTTAACTCTCCAGTCGAACCTCCACTAGCACCAGATACATATTTCTAAGTTTGTTTATAAATACGACACGTAGACACAGTTTTTTCTTCATTTAAAAAATAAAAATTTCTCATAGCTTATTTTAAAGGACGTTGTGGTTTGGTCTTACCCCTCACCGGAGTAATAGGGGGAAGATCAACTCTAACTTGAGGATTATCCTGAGTTGGAGCTTCAGGAATAGTGAAGGCGGGGACAATAAAGAGACTAGTCGATGTATCAGTTTCTTCTAAATCATCATCCTCATGCATTTCTACTTCTTCATTTAATTCATCTTCTAAATCATTATACATTCTTTCATAAGTTTCGTTGGGAATAGGGTCATCCGTAGTAAATGAAAAATTAGTTTCATTAACATGCGTAAATTCATCTGTATTAAATCTAATTTGAGGAAGAGCAGGACGGAGAGAAGAACTAGAAGAACCACTACCTATTTTACCCTTCACATAATTTTTTGTTCTTGAAACAATACCTTTTTTACCGGATTTTTTTTGAGATGGATCCATAATATAATAAAATATAAATTAGCAAATTAAAATAAACAAATCACAAGTTCACAAATCACAAATTCACAAATAAATCACAACTTATAAACAAGAATAAAAATTAAAAAACTAAAGAGTGGAACGAATATACCAAACGTCTGCAGTAAAAACAGACGATTATAACCAAAATTTGAAGAAGATTGCTCCTCCAAAATTCACCAAATTATACTTCACTTGCAAAATAATAACAATAATTATAGAATTTGTAAATATTAAGAGATGAAAATTGAGAGAGAATGAGAGTTGAATGGATGAATAAAAATTTAAAAGGGAAGGGGTATTTATAATGAAAAAAAAGGAGGGAGACTGTTGGGGGGTGCTGGGGGGCTAGGGGGGCTGGGGGTGGGAGGGCTAAAATAGCTGTTGAGTGGCTGAAATAGTCGTTACCCAATGGCTGCCAACGATTATTTTCATTAAAAAGAAAAAAAAATAAAAAATCCTGCTTTGACCGGTTGACCGGACCGGAACCGATTTGTAACCGGTACGAACCGGTATCGATTTGCCGGTACGAAACGTCAAACCCGATCCGTTCTGGTCAACTACCGGTACCATACCATTCCATCTCGGTACGTACCGGATCGGTACCAGTATCAGAATGGACCGGAATGGTACCGGTCCGGCGGGCAGCCTCAGTGGGAAGTATTTTATGGTGAAGGAAAAAAAAAATCATGTAACAAAAAAAAAGAGTGCTAAATTTTGTTATAAAGACTTTCAATATGTACCTTTTTGTAATTATCTCATAAAATACAGGTGGTAAATTTGGGATTACGAGATTAGCATTTTCACCATGTTCCATCAACATTGCTTCATTTGGAAATTAGCAAATGAAAACTATATGAGATAGGGTTGATTTCGTGAATATTTGTGTTTCAAGATGTGGGGTTATCTATCCCTATCAATTCATCAATCAAGAGGTTTCAAACTTACTTCTTAGTCGGAAAGATTATTTGACAGAGTCACTTAAGTCCTTTTTTTTTCTGGTTATGAGGAGTCCTATTTTTATTTTTATTTTCTAGTTCAAGAAAATGTTAAATCAGACTTAGAAAAATGCAGGGATTTTTTTTTTTGTATTTTTAAAGACTTTTGAGCCTCTTTAAATCTTCTTAAAACAGTCCCCTTTTCTCTCCTTTCTTCCCCATTCTTATTCGAGCATATGTTTGAGCTAAAAAATTGTGGTTGTTTGAGTGACTAGAGCTTAGAGTTGAAGAAACTAGCTGTGAACACTCCATTGGAAGCTATTAATAGAGCTCCAAGGTTTCAAGTTTGAAAAAATATATTTCAAAATAGCAGCCACTTTGGAATTAAAATTGATTGAGAATCATTGTGAGAAGCTGAACTTGGAGTCTAGGTACAGTGGCAGTGGCAGTGGTAGGATTTCTTTTAAGGAGGTTCAGAAAAAATTAAGCATGCTAATAGTGTTGGTAAATGAGTGAGTCAAATTAAATATGAACGAATTGGATAGAATATGAGCGAGTTAGACAAAGTTTTAACTTTACCTCAACGCAAACTAAAAAACTGAAAAAGTTAACAAATTTCTAGTTCTTATCCTCGCTGAAATATCAGAAAATTCAAAGTAGAAAAACAGAGTAATTTCCTTGGATGGTCACCCATCTATTGATATTTGTCTATAAAAATCACTTATCTTTCTTTTAGGATAAGAATATCACCCAATTTTTACTATTTTTCTCAAAATATACTCAACACCTTAAAAGCCTTCTCCTCTCCTAATTAACATGTCATGTCATTAATATCTCATTTTTATTAATAATAAACCTATTTACTCATTTAATTTAAATTGTATTCTTGTTTTTTAAAAGAAAAACACATGCAATGAAAAATTAATTAATCATTAAAAGAGGATTTAATGACATGACATACAAGATGGGGTAATATACTAATATCAATGAGTTTTATGCATTTACAACGAGATATTTTTATTTTAACCTATAAAAATATGAAAATAAAACATAATAATTTTTTGTAAAATTACTTTTTTTTATTAAAATTATAAAGAGGTATGTTTTCCTATAAATAATTTCTCTATTTTTAATTAAAGATTTTGAGTTTCGTATAAAGAGTACTACATAATGGTCTTTTTATATATAGTTTGGACAACCCTTTTCTTATGAGCTACTACCTCTGTTCACTTTTACTTGTCACGTTTTACTTTTTGAAAGTTAAATTGTATGAATTTTGATCAATATTTTGAGATGTATTTTTTAATTATATTAAATTATATTAATATAAGAAGGATTGAAACTTATAGTATTTCTGGTATCGTCTTCAAACATCAAAAATTTTAAATACAAAATATTAAATTAACCTAATTCAATTTAGCTCCTAAGATTAGTCAAAATTGACTATAGTGACATGAAACGTGATAAAATAAAAGTAAATGAAGGAATTAACTTTTAGAATTGAATTAAGCGAAAGATCAATTCTTTAACAAATTGTATTAATTTTTACTAGATAAATAAAATAAGAGGATTACAAGCACTAATCAATTCATAATAAAATGAATATATATATATATATATATATATATATATATATATATATATATTAAAAATTAAAGGATAGTGATATGATATATTGGATGCAGTGCCGGCTCTACCTTTGTAAAAGAAAAGGCAGTCGCCTTAGGCGCCGAAATTTGAGGGGCCTCATTTTTTAGAAAAAATAATTTTTTTATATAAAAAGAAAAAAATATTAAAAGAAGTTTCACATATTTAGAGTATTATATCTCAAGAAAAATTAAATGCATTGACTATATTATTAGTTGAAAAAGAATTATTAGAAGAAATTGATTAAAAAAATAATTAATAACTTTTCATCTCAAGACATGTAAAAAATAGACTTTATAAAAAAATAAATTAATTTTTAAAAAAATTTAAGACCTCCGTTTGATTTTTGTCTTAGGCCACTAATATATTTGAGTCGCCCCAGATTGGATGTGTGAGAGTTATTAACAGTAGAGAAGGAAGTGAGGTGAGGGTGGGTATATCACTGCTTCCTATCCCATTATTGAATGCTAAAATAAAAGTAAAAGACATGGTATGTGTATTCTTTTTTTTTTTTACAAAATAAGAACAATTATTTAAATGAGTTTGATGAGACAAAAAAAATTATTACTAATAAAATGAGATTTTAATGATATGGCATGTCAATTAGGAGAAAAAAAGGCTTTTAAGGTGTTAGGTATATTTTGAAAAAAATAATAAAAATTGAGTGATATTTTATCTTTAAAAATATGATTTTTATATACAAATATCAATATGTAGGTGACCATCCAAGGAAATTACTCTGAAAAAATAATAAGAGATATTTGGTATTCGATACCATTTGTCTTTTTTGAACAAAAGTAGCAGTAAACAGAAAGGAAGGATGGGAAAAAAATAGTTATAAAATCTTCAACTCATAATCAATTGTATAGATTCCCATATGCTGTCATTTTCCTAGCTATTTCTGATACTGTTTATTACCATCTATATATTCACTTTTAATAATTTTAACTCAAACTAGCCACACTCCTTGTTAATAGAGTCCAAAATCTAAGTAGGAGTTAAAATCCCATAAGTGACTGTTGTATGTGTTACTTTTAAAAAGTAACAAAAATAGAAATAACGTACTAAATTAATGCGCTATATTCCAATTCTCATACGACAATAACTTAACGTTGATTAAGTTGTTATTGGAATATAGCGCACTAAATTAGTGCGCTATACCACCCCAAATCACAAGCAGAATTTCCACAAACGGTTAGTTGTGCACTTCATTTTCCACAAACGGTTAGTTGTTTAAAAATAATTTGATAGCAGCTTAATTTCAACACATTGGTTGTTTATTTAAATTTTAAACATTTTAATAGAAATTCCAAAAAATAATTTTTTTAGTAGGCGTTTGGCCATAAATATTATTCACAATATTTTGAAATACGTTTTCATTTTATTCCAGAATACTTATTTGGCCATGAAAATCAAAACATATTTCGGAATATGTTTTCACAATTTTTAATTTTTAAAAAAATACCTTTTGAGGTGTGTTCACTATTTTTTGGATTCAATTTTTTCTCACTTTATTTTTAAATACTACACCAACTCAATAGTCTAAAATATTTTTGAAAATACTATGTGTTGGACTCCAACTCTATTTTCAACTTTAAAATGAATATCAAATAAAGTGCATACGTTTTTTTATTTTTATAATCAAATGAGTCCTTAATTAAATTAAAATATTCATTACAAATTCAATTTTGATATTTAGTTAAATGAAAATATAAATATTTAAACAGATTTATCAGAGTGTTGGACTATTTTATATTCCCCAAGTGTAAAATTAATGCGATTGTAAAATTCCCATGTCTGTTTGGCTTCAAAATTGGTTAGCTTCCCAATGGACCATCAACATACTTTTAACACGTAATTCAAGATGATAAATATGCACTTCATTTGCCACAAATCGTTTGGTCAAATCACAAAATGATCATTTAATGAGTATTGTAGAATTCTCATGTCTACAAATCACATTTGGGTCTACCATGGATCTGAATAGCAACAATAAAATACTAGAATATGATTGGTCTTTCTTTTTGCTTAAGCTTATTCCAGAGTATTCTATTATATGTATAAATTTTTCTAATAGTTTTATATGTTCGTCTTGTATTTTTGAGTATAGTAGTATATCATCTATATATACTATGCAGTTTTCTAGTTGGTTAAAATATTTATCCATAAAATATTGATATCTTCCTGGTCATTTTTATATCCAAAGGGTAATACGTTCCATTCGTAAAATCCTTGGGGTACAGTAAATGCTGTTAGTTTTTTAGATTCATCTTCTAACTTTAGATGGTAGAATCCTGATTTACAATCGAATTTACTGAAATAGATATATCCTTGGATTTGTCTTGTTTTTAATATTTTATTTGATATTGGGTAGTTATAAGTTTTAGTTTTGACATTTAGATTTCTATAATCTCACTTATTTCTTCGCCATCGTAGGTGTAGACAGTACTAAGTAATCCATAGTTATAACAAGTTCTAACTAAGTTCGGATTTGTCTTTGGCTGTGCTATCAGCCGGTTGTATCCTTGTAGTTTTTGAGTTAAATATTCTTGTGTTTTTTCGATAGTAGTAGTAGATCTTCAAATCACTAGGATATATAGCAACAATAAAACACTGCCACCAAAACAACAAAAATGATCATTAAGACATGTGAATTCTGCTTGTGATTTGGGGTTTCTGCTTATTGAAGACGAAGGGATATAACACACTAATTTAGTGTGCTATATCTCCAATAGCAACTTAATCGACGTTAAATTGTTGCCGTCTGAGAATTGGGGTAAAACGCACTAATTTAGTGCGCTAATCCTCTTTTTGTTACTTTTTGAAAGCAGCACATATATCCGTCACTTATGAGATTTTGATCCCTACTTAGGTTCCGAACTCTTGTTAATAAAGGAAATTTTGACACCTATAATGATTTCTGGGAGAAACGAGAGAGAGAGAAAAGAATGAGTTTGTCTTAATTTAAAAATCTTAGAAAACAGCTAAGCTAAAAAGTTCAAAAATTGTAGTTAGTGTAACACCTTGTTTTCACGAGATGTCGAGGCAACTAATGAGCCATTACCTTTTATGCGGATTTCTTCAAAACATTATCTGTTTCAACATGTTTAAATCGAATTGTTTATTTTGTGAAAGAAAAAATCAAGTCTAAAAGGTAGAAGTAGTTTAAAACATTTAAACAAGAAAAAAGTAGTTTAAATGTGTAAAAATAATATAAATGAAGAATTCACTAGAAGTGTTTCAAAATAGAATAAAACTCAAATCTGTCCAAATCTCAATTCATACTAGTCATGAAACACCTATAGAGTTTTCAAAATACAACACTAGATTTAAACCCAACAATAAAAATAAAATGTAATATGAAAAAATAAATTCTACCATGAACAAGTGACAGTTTGACCCGATCTCACTGAGAGATAGTCACATATAAGATCAAGAAATGTATGTCGTTCCATGAAAAGTAAAACCTGCAACCAAATTGTAGAGGTGCGAGCCTTACTACACTCCGTAGGATCACCGACCATTCCACCGTCCTTACCAATTTCAGTCAGTCTAAAGTGAAATGGACATATTAAATTTGTCAAATCTCATAAATATGAAATATTGTATAATTTACATAATAGATAATTCACCCAAAGATCTCGTCATCAAATCACAACTCAATAATAAACCCTCACCAACTCATACGTCTAGACGAAATAATCAACATAGTAATCACCCTCTTTCAGGCTAGATCGAATATAATCATAAGCCCTCACCTTCACATAGGCTAGATCAAATATAATTAGAAGTGTCAAATGGGCAGGTTGGGTTGAAATTGAAGAGATTAAAATGGGAATTATAATTGGGTTGGGTCATAACCCGCCTAAATTTACTTTGGGTTGAATTGAGTTGGGTTAAATTGGGCTAGAAATTGAGATGGGTCATGACCCGCCCAATTTGACCCGTTTAATCTAAACAATACTACTACTTATATTAATATACTTTTGTACTATTATATTATAATCACCCACCCCATTAATCTTTTTGTATCTCACCCCCACCCACCCACCCCCACCCCCACCCCACCCAAATTCAATCTTTTTAAATTTTTCTTTAAAAAAATTAACTTTTTTTAAAAAAGTTAATTATTTTGTATCCCATCCACCCCACTTTACCCCCTCCCTCCATTACCACCTCCTCCCACCCAAAATTTAATTTTTTAATTTTTTTTTGAAAATCCAACCCAACCCCCACCCTACCCCCACCACCTTCACCCCACCCAAAATTTAATTTTTAATTTTTTTAAAAGAAATAATTTTTTTTTTTTAAAAAAAGTAATATTTTTTTGTATCCCAATCTCCCCCACCCAGCCCCACTTATCCAGCCCCTCACCCCACCCCTACTCCACCCCACTCAAAATCTAATTTTTTAATTTTATTTTTTAAAAAAAAAATTAAAAAAAATAATAGTTTGGGTATCCCCACCCTCCCCCCACACACCATACCCCCAATCCCAACATAGAGTTTGGGGTGGGTGGGTGAGGTAAGGTGGAGCAGGGGTGGGTTGGGTAAAATGGGGGTGGGTGGGTGATTTTTCTTCATCAAAAAAATTATTTTATTTATTTTCAAGGAGCTTGTTTCTTAAAGAAAATATTAAGTATTAAAAAAACGGGTTGAAGTGGAGATCTAATTGGGTTCAACTCATGATTATATTTTAAATGGGTTGAAAATTGACCCAATATCAAATTATCATGAACCCAACCCATTAGATTCTGGGCGGGTTGGACGGGTTATGTGTTATTGGGTTCATTTTGACACCCCTAAATATAATCATAGGCTTTCATCTTCATATAGGCTAGACCAAATATAATCATAGACTTTTACCTTCACATAGGCTAGACCAAATATAATCATAGGTGTTCACGTCACATAGACTAGACCAAATATGTCCATAGGCCCTCACTGTCTCATGCAACTATTAGATCAATTATATAATCAATAGTTTCTATCATTAAACATTGTGTATAAGTATATCAAGGTCAAACCTTATCATAGATAGTGTGACAATCATCATAATCAATTCAATTATTATAATTGTCATGACTTATTTTCAAGCATAAAAGCTAAAGTAAAAGAAAATAAATTTAGATAAAATCTAAAAAAATATATAAAATTAAATGACATCAATGCTCAATCAATAAACAACATTTACCATCTTAATTCAATGAGTTATCTTGGAGGGAAAAAAATTTAACTCAACATCAGATATATCGAATATCCCACATCTTTATATCAAACATTTCTAATAACTCCAGATAGATGAAACAATTCAAGAACTTTAATATTCAGTTATAACATAATAATGGTCATCACAACAAGTTCACAATAATTATTTCATGTTTTAATCATGGAGAGCAAGTAAGTAGCATTCGAGTCTCCTTTATCTCATATCCGATTAAATACTACGACCAAGCACTTGCTCAAAGTTTACAAAAAGTCTTTGGTAGAAGCTTGATAATGCTGAAATCTCCAAAGTACTATGATCAAGAAGCAATCAAAAGTCAATCACAACGATCTCAAATTGCCCCATACTATCTAAAATATGAAAGAGCAAGTGAAATTAGGCTAGGATATATATTTTCATAAATTTCAAGAAAAGCTCAAAGTAAAAAGTCAACCCTCGGGTCAACTTCTTAAAATCCATAAAGAAGGCACCGGATAAGCAACTAACATAAACTACTACCGTACAACGCATCCTGTGGTCGGCCTTCAAAGATTATCATTCATAGGATGAGATGCTAACCTACGCCCGTACATTCTAACTTGCCTCCTTGGGACTTAGCTCTGAAGATAAATTCTTGATTAGACGATTACCTTGCCCGGTTAGGAGAATAGTTAGAGGTAGAAAAAGATCCCAACACTGAATAGTTAAAGAATTCTCCTTTGCTTCAAGAATGCAAGCCTATTCGCTTTGAGCCGAAACAAACGCTGCCCATGAAAAGCATTTTTCTTTGTGAACATGCCCATAAGACACGACAAAAAAGCTAAAAATTAGGCTTTTAGATGCCTTACAATAAAGAAGCCCCGGCTCCTCAGTGTCTTACACGTCTTCTTCCATCCTGCCGAAGAAGCTTTCTTTCTTCATGTAGTGAAGTTGCACTCATTCACTCTGAAATTTCATGCCCTAAAGTAAAGGGCAGGAGAGAGGGCAAAAGAAGGAAAGTTGTTTGTCCGAAGGGGAAGGAAGAAGGGCTTTTCTTTGCTGGCCTTTTCATCGAGAGATGCGACTGTTGTTGTCTCTATGCCTTTTTGCCTATCTTACTCGTTCTCAAGGGACAGATGTCGACAATGCTATCATTAACATCTGATCTTTTTTATCTTTTTGAGAGAAGCCCAAGAATTTTGGCTCGGAACTTGACTCCTGTTTTTGTTAAAAAGTCCATACTTAACTTCATTTCATATCCGAGTTCGTCATTGTCTTACCTGCTTTCCTGCAGCCTACTTAAGCCCCGGGGAGAATACTTGCTGTCAGCTTCTATTCTCTATTCCTATCCGAGTCTATCTTTCAGAGAGAACCTACCTCTTCCATGGTACCCACCTTCAAACAAACTTATACTAATTCAAATTAAGTAAATATGTCAATCATGATCTCGCCTAACTCAGTGTACTCCTGAGCCTTTCACAAGGGAAATTCATGCAGGCGGCTCATGGATAGTATAAATATTAGGCTCCGGTTCTTAAGTTCATGTACAATTCAAACTCAAAATCTCAAAAATCAAGATTTCATGGATGAAACACCACCAAATTTGATTATGATACTCCATGAGTTAGTGGTAAACATAATTTTCAAAGAAAATTTTTTAATTCAATACTAAGAAGGAAATCCCCTTTCCAAGTTAGGTTCAAACCCACTTCAAATCAACCCAAAATAAAATTGAAGATGATGAGATTAGATTGATGTTATAATCCATATATAATGAGTAAAATAAACTCAAAACACTATATTAAACTCACCTTAGTTGATAGGATAATCCCCAAGCTCTATCTCTATTTTATTCTCAAGTTCTAGCTCAAAATTTCTCAAAAAAAATTGTTGTTCGTGCTCCTAAACAGCTCTCATATGCTTCAGCGAGTTGTGCCTTTTTCCTCACAGGTTGTACCTCAAGACCAATATTTTTTGTCAGACACCTTTCAGTAAATCCCTCATAACTTTTTATACATAACTCTGATTGATGAAAAATTTACTAAATTGGATACCATACTCAAAGAGCTACAACTTTCATGTTTTGAACTTTTCCAAATTCCTTATAAATAAGGCACAATTCTCGATTGAAGTTAGGTATTGTGCACGCTCATTTGAAACTTTAGTTTGTCAAGACATTCCTTGGATTATAAATCACTTTCCAAAGTCCATACAGATCGCAAATGATAATATGAATCTAGTGGAACCTTTCAATTACTAAACGAAGCACGTTTTCTCAATATACATTTAATATTTCAAATAGTATAATACCGAAATTCCAGAATGAATTCTTCACCAAAAGTAAAACAAACAACGTCTGATTGACCTTAGATTTTACAAGCAAGTCAAAAATAATATAACAACACTTTTAGAGCTTATGACACAAAAGAAATAAAGTATTGATACTCAAAACGATCGAACGAATCATTACAATTAGTGAGTACCGAACCTGCACCCTCAAGTACAAGTTTGAACCCTAATACCACTGAGCTACGCCCTTTATTTTTTGTTAAGGGGTTCATCCTTCAATATATTTACATAAATAAAAAATGATCCTATATATACTATATAATTTTTGGCGAAGGGGGGTCGCCTTCGCCTTACCTTAGATCCGCCCCTGTTTAGGTGTTGTTGCATAGCCCAAAATTAAGAAAAATATGAAGAAAGCAGCTAAAAACTTCATAGAAGCAATTGTTAAAGCTCAAAGCTTCAGAGTTTGAAATTAGGTTCACGAATGGTGATACCTCAAAAGAACTGAAATATCAAAAGGAGTTCAAATCTAAAATTTGAAGCAATTTGATTGAGGTTTGTCGCATTTTTGGATCGATTTAAACTAACCCATTAAAGGTTGAAGAAAAAGACTATTTAAAGTTGGGATTGTCGCAAATGAGCTCCACTTTCGTGTAGGTGTAATCTCAAATGATTCGTGTCATTGAGAGGAGTTCATATATGAAGTTTGAAGAATTTTGATTAAGGTTTGAACTGGTTTCGGATCAAATTACAACAATTATTTGTTTGTCCAAAAGGAAGAAAACAACGCTGGCAGAAACAATGTGTATAAATAGATTTATGCACACTGTCAGAAGTAAGGTCTATAATAGATTTATGAGCATCATATAGTTTACACTAAATTGATGCATTGACTGAATCCACTATAATAACTTGAAAGAATTTTTGAGAAATTATTATTCATTTGAATTGGTGTTGATATAATAGATTGGGTCCTTATAAGGAGTTTATATCTTGATTTTAAAGGTATGTAGTGAAGATTTAGGGTGATTTTGCATTAAATTTCAAATTTGAGCTTGAGGTTATAGATGAAGATTTTTTAACATTTAGGTCTATAATAATTATACTCGATCTGTACTAAATGACATGTATGTTTTTTGTATTGTGATTTATAATAGATTTTAATCCAATAGATCTATACCAAACAATAGGGATATGCTTATGTTTCATTCCTTTTAGGTGAAGTAGCACCTTATAAATTTCTCTTGGTCACGTCTTTACATGACATATAAAAAGGGAATTTTTTATGGAAATGTATCACTGTCAATTTTTTTTTTTAAAAATAGCCGTATGTATACCATATGTGTATCGCATATATATATAATATATATGTAATATATATGCATGTATATTGCCAAAAAAAAATTAAAAAAATAGCCACATGTATACGACATGTATATCGATGACCATTTCGGGTAAGAACTTTGGCCGAATGACCATTTTAGATAGTAAATTATAAGTAGACTATTTTTTGTATAAGAAATTTAACACAAAGGTCATTTTATCTAATTTTTTTATAAAATAAAAAATGCATCATTATTTACAATAGATTTTAACCCAATCAATATCAAATGACCTAGATGTGCTTATGTTGCATTCCTTTTAGGTGATGCGGCACCTTATAAATTGATCTCCTATCATATTTTTTTCAGGATAAAATTTAAAAATATGTTGTGATTTATAATAGATTGTAACTCAGTATATACGAAATAATTTGAGTGTGCTTATGTTTGATTTGATTTATACTAACTACCTGCAGTCTATTATCACGTCCGTATATTCTTATGTTGCATTTCATTATACTAAATCATCTGAATTTGGTGTTGTTATAATAGATTGACTTCTTTTTGAGGAGCAATATCTCAATTTTAAGAGAGTTTGCTGAAGATTTAAGGTAATTTTATGCGAAATTTCAAATTTGAGCTTGAAGTTGAAGATAAATAATGGAGTAACTTTAGTTTGTACGTTATTATAAATAGTCTACTGATTTATTATAAACTATAACCTAACAATAACTTTTAAATAAAAAATAAAATTTTAATAAGAAATGTGACATTCTAAACTCTAAAGTATAAAAATGAAAATCATGAAATTAATGACTTAATGTAACGATGATCTAAAATATGATACTTAATGAGCAAAGCTAATAATATGTTGATGATCAAAAAGTTGTGATAACTTGTTATTCATAGTTATATGTAACAACTTGAAATTAATGATATAATTAATTATATGTGAACAAAATGAAATTGATGACATAACTATATATGAACAACATAAAATATTCTTAATTATATTGTAATTGATGACTAAACTACACGGTAATAATGTAAAACGAGCTTCATGACTATAGTGCAAATTTTTACCTTTCTTTTTTACTTACTACGAAAGAAAGGTAAAAGACTTTTTACGTAATACTTTTCATGAAAAGTAATATTATTATTTTTTAATTTTTTTACCATAATGTGACATGTCAAGAAAAATTACATCACATGTTTTATTATATTTTTCATTCCAAGAATGAATTTATCTCATCCAAATATTTAATGTCAAATTGGCTACTCATGTTAGAGCCAAATTAAAGACATTAAATCATATGTAAATTAATAATAACATGTGACTTATTCCAAGACTAAAACATGCACTTATAACAATTTTTTTAAAGCATTCTCAAAGTTGCAAAAAATCACATTTTTTTTCATGATAGATTTTTCCTCGTTTCATGAACCCCCACTATTTCAAGAATTTGAATATCATTTTTTCATAAAAATTAATATCACTAAATTCATGCAGAATATTAGGTAAAAAGTTTTTTACCTTTTTCTCCACAACAAATAGAAAAGTTTTTTACCTTTCCTCCACTTGAGTTGAGCAAGTAGAAAAAATACTTCACTTGTCTATCTTTTCCCTTCCATCTCTTGAAGAAATCTAGTGACGTTGAAGCAGGATGATGTTGAGATCTCCCATCTTGATATCTGCAATTTTCAAACTGTAACAAAACATGAATCTCCTTAAAATTATTGGTGTAATATACCACAATAATTAAATTACAGTTGAAAAAATAATGAACTAAATTAAATAAAAATATCTTCATGGCTGAGGCGTAGATATCTCGCTCTCTTTAAGGAGATTCAAGCCCACTGCGGCATAATCTACACTAATTCAGCAGTATCACTCTTGACTTGTCCCCTCCAGGATACAACAGCCCAACAACGTTGTACAACTCAAGCAACTCCGGATTAGTTGAAGAGTTCAAAGCTCCACCAAAAGAACACCTTTCTTCAATATATAAAACTCTCTTTTGTATAGTGAATATAGTTGAAGACTTAGAATATTTTCTTTGTCTCAACTCTTTCTTTCACTACAACACACTATAATATTTTCTCACACTTATCACATTTCATCTTCTACTACACAAAGGAAGAAACACCATTATTTATAGGTGAAATTCTTCCATATAATCAATGGGTAGAATGAGGAGTAGTAATGTGGGTATATGTTACATAAGTTACAAGAAATTAATGACCATGAAGTTACAAAAAACTTAAGACCATAGGAGTTACAAGAACTAATAGTCATCTTTTACCACAATTTATACCCACTAACATATGCACTTAATATTTTATTTTAATAATAAAATGCATATATGCACCAACACATTCTTTACTTAGCAGGGAACAATTATGAAAAATGCAATGCTTTGAAGGAGTTCTTCAAGGCAGGTAAGCTTCTCAAATCCTTCAGTTGCACTGCTATCACATTATTTCCAAAGATTGCTACCCCTAGTGTTGTGAAGGGCTACAAGCCCATAGCCTGTTGTACCTCTTTTTACAAGATCATCCCTAAATTCCTCACAAACAAGACTAGAAGCGTTATACGATCTATTATTTGTCCCTCACAATAAGCTTTAGCTGAGGGAAGGAGTATTATTAATAACATTTTGATTAGCCATGTAACACCCCAGAAATTCTAAGCTAAGAACCAGCCTAGAAAATTTCAAGTGTTAAGCTGTCAAAGTGACAACAGATTCCACGAGCCAGATCCACGAGCCATGGAATGGTTCCGTGAAAATCAGACTGAGACTTAGCAAAGTGGATCTGAAGTGGATCAGATCTACGAGGTGGATCAATGGACTGTGGAACAGTCCACGAGCCGTGGACTACACTCGTGAAAACAGTCAGAGGCCAGACAATTGACTTGAGAACCACAACCCTTCCATGAATCGTGGAACAGTCCACGGGTCGTGATTGGTGGCCGTGAAAATTAGGCCTGTAGCCTAGCAAAATCTGAAGGAACCACAAGAAGGTTCCATGACTCGTGAAATCATCCACAGGACCGTGGTTCCTAACCATAGAACCCAGTTTGTAAATTTTTCAGCAGTTTTTAATTTAATTTTTCAGAGGTATTTTAGACTTTCTCCCTTTCTTTTAACTCCAATTATAAGTCATTTTAGGCTTACTTTAAGAGGTTTTAATCAGACTTAGCCTATTTTTTATTCATTCCATCGATTCAAATTCAGAAAGAGAGAAAGAAAGCTCTCTAACTTAGAACTTTTTTCTCCAAAGCTTCAGAACTTCATCTCCAACTCAAGAATCTTCTTCTACCAGGTATGTGGGTGTCCAGTGAGAGTTTAGTTCACCCTTATGCCCAAAGCCACAGTCTTAAACTTCAAGTTTCATGATTTCAGAAACTATGGTTCCTATGCTATTGTGCAGAATTCTATCAAATTCAGTTTCTATGCTTAGTATGTGATTTATATCCTGTTTTAATATCTTGTACTGGAATTTCAATAACTTGCATAGATTTTCACCATGATTTGAGAAGTCAAAGAATTTAGCTTGAAATTATAGTATCTTCATATGAACTAGTTTCTTCAGAATTTAGCCTAGTCTATTAGCACTCAGTTTTTAAGTGTGAAATTAGCCAATTTCAGACTACATCTTTTCAAAAAAATAGATATTTTCTGACTAGTTAAGTTCTGACATAGCATTCCAGAATTTCAGTTTTAAAAGAGCTATCAGAAATCAATTTTGGGAGTAGTACTTAGCATCGAGTTGAACTAGAGTTCAGCGTACCCTAAACTCCTACAACTGTGTGCCACTGTAGGTTTGTTTAGCCCCTCAGTTGGGCATCAAAACTAGTGATCACGCCAGCCATTCCTCTATATCTTGGCAAGATATATTGGGACCTCTAGATGGGGCCTATACATCAGAATCCATGTTAAACTCACATAGTTTATATCGGTTAACAGACTCTTCCACATATTTATACTCAATAGTTATACACTTGGCCCTGGTTCAGCTCAACTCAGTTCAGTTTAAACACTTTTACTATGCTATTCAAAATGTTTATGAATTTCAGACTTATGTATCTCATGATTTTGGGGCCTTTGTACTACAATTTTTAGCATGAATTATTCTCAAATGTTCAGTATTTTCAGTATATACAATTATATTTAGCTTGGATATCCCGCATACTCAGTACATTCAAAGTACTGACCGCATACTCTATGTGCTGCATCTTATCATGATGCAGATTCAAGTTCTCAGACTCAGCCTCATGATTAGCTTGATTTAGTGCCATGTCAGCGACAACCAGTAGTGAGTTCTCATCATCTGAGGACATATTTTATGATGCTTTTCTATTAGTTTATTTTAGTTTCAGTGTTTTGGAGTTAGCTGGGGGCTTATCCCAGCAACTCATCAGTAGCAGAGGCTTTCAGACATAGAGTCAGACTTCAGCTTATTCAGTTAGTCTTACTTTTTAGACTTCTAATATATTCGGAGATTTTCAATTTAAATTTCTAAACTTATATTTTATTCAGTTTAGATTACGCTTTGCCATTAATATTTAGAATGCTTAGTGTATGCTAGACCATGGATTAGCTTGGGGTCACTTGTGACTCTAAGAACCGTGTTACGTCTAAGGTATAGACTCAGGGCGTAACAAACTTGGTATAAGAGCATCAAGTTTAAAGTGTCCTAGGGTGTCTGAAAGCTGTAGGTAGAGTATTTTTTATGGGTGAAGCACGCCACACTTATGAGAGGGAGGCTATGGGATATTTATAGGAAACTCCATTTCTTTCATGTTCAATATCGTGCGATAAAGTTTAACTCTATTTCTCCCTTCTAATCTATTTGTTATGCATTTCAGATCATGCCTCCTTGCAGAGCCAATGCTCTCAATGCTAATCCTCTAGTTCCAGACCACGAGTTCATGAATGCTGAGTTCAGAAATTCCATTCAGTTATTGGCACAAGCTGTGACTGCTCAAGCTAATCAGTAGATACCTGTTCCTGCTAACCTAAATGGTGGGTCAGCTGCCGCTAGATCAGAGATTTCATTTGTATGAGTCCGCCTGAGTTCCATGCGTCAAAGGTTAACAAGGATCTGTAAAACTTCATTGATGAAGTAAATAAGGTTTTTGAGGTGATGTAGATGACTGGCACTGATAGTGTTGAGCTAGCATCCTATCAACTTAATGATGTGGCTCATATCTGGTAAACTCAGTGGAAGGATGGTAGGGGCAGTAATGCAGCTCCTATAACTTGGGACTTCTTTGTTGGAGATTTTCTAGACAGGTTTTTCCCAAGAGAATTGAGGGAGGCTAGGGTTGAGGAGTTTGTGAATCAAAGGCGGGGATTTGTGACTGTGCAAGAATATGGGTTGAAGTTTACTCAGCTCTCCAGGTATGCTCCAGCAATGGTAGCCAAGCCAAGGGCTTGGATGAGTAAGTATATTTTGGGTGTTTCTAACTTGGTTAAAAAGGAACGTAAGACAACTATGTTAGTTAGAGATATGGACATTTACATGCTTATGATTTATGCTCAACAGATGGAGGAAGAGAAACTTAAAGAGAGAGAGAGAGAGTGAAAGTAAGAGCGCTTGGACAAGTAATTTTGACTACTCTTAGTAGAGCTCGGACGACAGAAATCGCTCTCAGTTTCAGCAAAGGTCTTTAGCTCTAGCACCTTCATCAGCTAGTGCTCCATCTCCCAGGCCTCGATATGACCAGAGAAAAAGGGCATCAGGCTCTAAGTCACATGCCAGTATTTCAGGTAACTATACTTTTCCAGCATGCCTTAAGTACGGTAAGAACCATCCTGGTGAGTGTTTTGCTAAAATAGAAGGGTGTTTTGGGTGTGTTCAGCTTGGCCACAGATTAAAAGAGTGCCCCTCTGCCAGGTAGGGACAAGGAGGAAATCGAGCTCAGTTTACTACTTTAGCAGCTCCAGCAGGTCACACAACTCAGTAGGGTACTACTTCTGGTACATGCGGCGGTCAACATCAAATCCATCTTTATGCCATGTCATCCCTTCATGATCAAGAGAGTTCACCAAATGTAGTCACTGGTATGTTGCAAGTCTTCTCTCTTGAAATTTATGCTTCACTAGACCTAAGGGCTTCGCTATCTTTTGTGACCCTTTATATTGCATGCAAATTCGGAGTCAGTCTTGAAAAATAACTAGAACCCTTCTCAGTCTCCACTTCAGTCAGTGAGTCAGTCTTAGCTAAGAGGGTATACAGAAATTGCTCAGTCTCAGTTCTTGATAGAGTCACCTCATCAGACTTAGTAGAACTAGATATGACTGACTTTGACGTCATTCTTAGCATGGATTGGCTACATGCCTGTTATGCCTCAGTCGACTGTAAAACTCGAGTCATAAAATTTCAATTTCCAGATAAGCCTATCTTAGAATGGCGGGGTAGTCCTCCAATATCAAAGGGTCATTTCATATCGTATCTCAAAGCTAGGAAGATAATCTCAAAATGGTATGTCTATCACATAGTTTAGGTTAAGGATTCCAAGTACGAGACCCCATCTATTCCATCAGTTCCAGTAGTTAGTGAATTCCCAGAGGTGTTTCCTAAAGATCTGCTCGGAGTCCTTCCTGAGTGGGAGATTGAATTTGGGATAGACCTCCTTCCAGATACGCACTCCATATCCGTTCCTCCTTACAAAATGGCTCCACCAATGTTTAAGGAGTTAAAAGATCAGTTGAGAGACCTCCTAGATAAAGATTTTATCAAACCCAACATCTCTCTGTGGGGTTCTCCAATTCTCTTCGTATGTAAGAAAGACGGTTCTCTCAGAATGTGCATCGACTACCGTCAGTTGAACAAAGTCACAATCAAGAATAAGTATCTCATTCCTAGGATTGATGACTTATTTGACCAGCTTCAGGGAGCCAACTATTTCTCTAAGATCGACCTCAGATTCAGTTATCATCATCTCAGAGTTAGAGAATATGATATTCCAAAGACAACCTTCAGGACTCGGTATGGTTACTATGAATTTGTAGTTATGTCTTTTGGACTAACAAATACTCCTACAGCTTTTATGGACTTGATGAACAGGGTGTTCAAGCAGTACTTGGATATGTTCATTATTATCTTTATAGATGACATCCTTGTGTATTCTCAGAGTGAGGAAGATCATGCAAATCATTTGAGAGTTATGCTGCAAGATCTCAAGGATCACCAGTTATTCGCTAAGTTCAGCAAATGTGAGTTCTGGTTGAAGTCAGTTGCTTTTCTTGGTCATGTGGTGTCTAGTGAGGGCATTCGAGTAGATTCGCAGAAGATAGAGGCAGTGAAGAACTGGCCTAGACCCACTTCTCTAACAGACATTATGAGCTTTTTGGGTTTGGCTGGGTAGTACAGAAGGTTTGTTGAGGGGTTTTCGTCCATAGCTGCCCCATTGACTAGGTTGACTTAGAAAAGGTTAAGTTCCAGTGGTCAGATGAGTGTGAAAAGAACTTTCAGAAATTGAAGACTAGGTTGATCATAACTCCAGTTTTGGCCCTACTAGAGGGTTTAGATGGCTTTGTGGTGTATTGTGATGCATCTAGAGTAGGCCTTGGTTGTGTTTTGATACAACATGGTAAGGTCATTGCCTATGCTTCCAGACAGCTTAAGATCTATTAGAAGAACTACTCGACTCATAATCTTGAGTTAGCAACAGTCATCTTTGCCTTAAAGATTTGGAGACACTACTTGTATGGTGTCCATATGAATGTGTTTACTGACCATAAGAGCCTTAAATATGTGTTCTCTCAGAAGGAGTTGAATGTTTGTCAGAAGAAGGTGGCTCGAACTTCTCAAGGACTATGAAATGAGTGTGCTTTACCATCCGAGTAAGACCAATATAGTGGCTGACGTACTTAGAAGATTGTCTATGGGTAGTAGTGTGTCACAAGTTGAGAAAGAAAAGAAGGAATTAGCTATAGATGTTCATAGGCTTGATCTTTTAAGGGTTCTTCTTATAGATTCAGCAGATGGTGGTATCATAGTTTAGAATGGGTCAGAATCGTCATTGGTGGTTGAGGTGAAGGAGAAAAAAGATAGCAACCCTATTTTGCATAAGCTAAAGGCTGTAGTCCATCAGTAAAGAGTAGAGGTTTTCTCCCAAAGGTGAGATGGTGTGCTTCATTATCAGGATCAATTATGTATTCCAAGTGTAGATGACTTAAGGCAGCAAATTTTGACAGAGGCTCATAGCTCCAGATATTCCATCCATTTCGGTGCCACTAAGATGTACCGCGACCTTATGGAAAGTCTATTGGTAGAATGGCATGAAGAGGGACATCACAAATTTTGTAGCTAAGTGTCCCAACTGCCAGCAGGTAAAGGTAGAACATCAATAATTAAGAAGCATGACTCAGGATATTGACATTCCTACTTGGAAGTGGAAAGTGATCAATATGGACTTCATTACAAGTTTACCATGCACTTGTTGATGACATGATTCTATTTGGGTGATAGTAGACAGGATTACTAAGTCACCCACTTTTTGCCTGTCAAGATTACTGATTCAGCAAAAGATTATGCCAGACTCTACATCCGCGAGATAGTCAGGTTGAATGGTGTCCCCTTGTCTATCATCTCAGATAGGGGTACTCAGTTTACATCCCAATTCTGGAAGTCGTTTCAGAAAGGTCTTGGTACACATGTAAATCTCAGCAAAACATTTTATCTGTAGATGGATGGTCAGGCAAAGCGTACCATCTAGACTTTAGAGAATATGTTGAGGGATTGTGTGATTGCCTTTAAAGGTAATTGGGATAATCACTTACCTCTTACAGAGTTTGCCTACAATAACAAATTTTGTTCTAGCATTCAGATGGATCCATATGAGGAACTTTATGGGCGAAGGTGTAGATCAAATATTGGCTAGTTTGAGGTAGGTGAAAAAGCATTGATAGGTCTAAATTCGGTTCATGAGTCTATGGAAATCTTTTAGCTCATTAGAGAGAGGTTGAAGGCTGCTCAGAGTCGTCAAAAATCCTATGCAGATGTGAGGAGAAAAGACTTAGAGTTCGAAGTTGATGATTAGGTATTTCTGAAGGTTTCACATGTGAAGGGAGTGATGAGATTTGGTAAGAAAGGGAAGCTTAGTCCCCGGTATGTAGGTCCCTACAGGATTCTGAAGAGAGTTAGCAAAGTGGCTTATGAGTTAGAATTGCCCGCAGACTTAGCATCGGTGCATCTAGTCTTTAATATATCCTTGTTGAAGAAGTGTGTTGGTGATCCCGCGTTGGTTGTTCCATTAAAGAATGTGGGTGTGAAGGATAGTCTCTTTTACGAGGAGGTCTTAGTTGAGATTCTTGATCGTCAGGTTTGTAGTTGAGAAATATGGAAGTCACTTCGGTGAAGGTCCTTTGGAGGAACCAACCAATTGAGGGGGCTACTTGGGAAGCAAAAGCAGTTATGATAGGCAAGTACCCTCACCTTTTTCCTTCCGATTCAGCTCCAGTTTGAGGTAACAGTCTCTTTTTCAGTACTCCTACTTTCCTCAGCATTTTTCCACCGATTGTTCTTATGATCTTAGTATGCATTCATGCCTCACGAATTAAGTTCAACTATAATTTAGTTAGGAATCAATTAGTGTGTCAGTACTTCAGCTTTCAGAATTCAGATGGTAGGGATTGCAGCTCTTTCCCTCCAAACTCAGCTTGTTTAGTCTTCATTCAAGGACGAGTGATTCCAAGGAGAAGATATTGTAACACTCCAAAAATTCTAAGCTAAGAATCTGCCTAAAAAATTCCCAGTGTTAAGCAGTCAAATTGACAGTAGGTTCCATGAGCCAGATTCATGAGCCATGGAACAATCCACGACTCATAAACTGACCCCGTGGAAATCAGAATGTGGGACAGATCCACAAGGTTGATCCACAGACCGTGGAACAGTCCACAAGCCATGGACTCCACTCGTGAAAATCAGTCAGAGGCCAGACAATTGGCTTGAGAACCACGACCAGATTCCAGGAACCGTGGAACAGTACATGGGCTGTGGAAATCAAGCCTGCAGCCTAGAAAAATCTCAGGGAACCACAAGAGGGTTCCATAGCTCGTAGAACAATCCATGGACCGTGGTTCCCATCCGTGGAACCCAGTTCAAAAAAAATTCAGCCGTTTTCAATTTAATTTCCCAGGGGTACTTTAGACTTTTCCCCTTTCTGTTAACTCCAAAAATAAGTCATTTAAGGCTTACTTTAAGAGGTCTTCATCAGACTTAGCCTATTTTTCATTCATTCCATCGATTCAAATTCAGAAAGAGAGAAAGAACGCTCTCTGGATTAGGGCTTTCTTCTCCAAAGCTTCAGAACTTCATCCCTAGTTCATGAATCTTCTTTTACCAGGTATGTGGGTGTTCACTAAGGGTTTAGTTAGCCCTTATTTCCCAAAACCACAGTCTTAAACTTCAAGTTTCATGATTTTAGAAACTAGGGTTCCTACCCTATTGTGCAGAATTCTATAAAATTCAGTTCCTATGCTTAGTATGTGATTTATATCCTATTTTAATGTCTTATACTAGAATTTCAATAACTTGCATAGATTTTCACCATGATTTGAGAAGTCAAGAATTTATCTTGAAACTATAGTATTTTCATATGAACTAGTTTCTTCAGAATTTAGCCTAGTCTATTAGCACTCAGTTTTTAAGCATGAAATTAGCCAGTTTTCAGACTACAGATTTTCAGAAAAATAGATGTTTTCAGACTAGTTAAGTTTTTACGCAACATTCCAGAACTTCAGTTTTAAAAGAGCTATCAGAAATTAGTTTTGGAAGTAGTACTTAACACCGAGTTGAACAAGAGTTCAGTGTACCCTAAAGTCCCAGAACTATGCGCCACCATAGATTTATTTAGCCCCTTAATTGGGCATCAGGATTAGTGATCACGCATGTCATCCCTTTATATCCTGGCAAGGTATATTTGATCCTCTCGATGGGGCCTATACATCAGACTCCATGTTTAGCTCACGTGGTTTATGTAGGTTAACTGATTTTCCCATAAATTTAGACTCAATAGTTATGTATTTGACACCAGTTCTGCTCAGCTCAATTCAGTTCAGTTTAGACGCTTTTACTATACTATTCAGAATGTTTATGAATTTTAGACTTATGCATCTCATGATTTTTGGGCCTTTGTACTATAGTTTTTAGCATGCATTATTCTCAGATGTTCAGTATTTACAGTTATGTTTTAGCTTGCACATCTCACATGCTCAGTACATTCAAAGCACTGACTGTAAACTTTATGTGTTACATCCTATCATGATACAGGTTCAGGTTCTCAGACTCAGTCTCACGATTAGCTCGATTCAGTTCCATCTCAGCGACAACCAGTGGTGAGTCGTCATCATCCGAGGATGTATTTTATGATGCTTTTCAATTAGTTTAATTCAATTTCAATATTTTGGAGTTAGCTAAGGGCTTGTCCTAGCAACTCATCGTAGCAAAGGATTTCATATATAGAGTCAGACTTCAGCTTATTCAGTTAGTCTTACTTTTCAGACTTATAATATATTCGGAGATTTTCAGTTTAAATTTCTAAACTTATATTTTATTCAGTTTAGATTTCGATTAGCCACTAGCATTCAGAATGCTTAGTGTATGCCAGACCATGGGTTAGCTTGGGGTCACTTGTGGCTCTAAGAACCGTGTTATGTCTAGGGTGTAGACTCGGTGCGTGACAAGACAATAAGTGCTAAAGTGGTACACTAGAAAAGAATAGCACCTAGGTGTGTTATGAAGTTAGACCTTAGAAAAGCTTATGACTCCATTGAGTGGTCCTTCTTAAGATGTATGCTTGCTAACCTAGGTTTCCTTTTTAGGTTTATACAATGGGTTATGAAATGTGTGCACTGTGTCTTATTCCTTAGTAATAAATGGATGTCTACTGAGCTGTAACACCCCGCCCGCTTGAATAGTTAAATTAACTTATACTTTTGGAGTGAGTATAAGAGTACATAATAAGTTAGGAAGGATGTTTTACAAGGTATTATAATCGTGCAATGGTCGTATATTAAGTTTTGAAGTCAAGCAAGTTGTGAAATAAAATTCGACAAAAGTTATGGTAAGTTACTTTGTTAAATTCTCTAAAATTTGGGCTAAATATCTCAGAGCTTTTCTCCCAATTTATAAAGAGTTAGAAGGCCACTAACCTACCAAATCGAAGTTCTACAAGTATAGTTTCCAACACATAAAATTGTTCATCCATACAACTTCAGAATAGAGAGATATTCGCATTTTTGTGAAACTGCACAAGCAGATACGTCAAGTGGGCCCAAGGTCAGGGGAAGGATATATATACACACTTTCCTTTGTTTCTTATTCATTTTTCATGATCTAAAGCTCACAAAAATCAGAGAAATGTCCCTAAATTCTCCATAGATCCTTGTGATCTTACCTTGGAAACTTCGTGAAAGTTACTCTACGTCGCGAGCTCGTCATTTTGGTATAGTTTGCCCCATCAATTTTGTGATATAAATTTATGGGTGTTGTGGCAGCGACTTATTGGCCCTATAGGGTGTTCTTGGTGCTTTTATGAGGTTGTATATCATGGTAAGAACGTTCTTTTATCGGTTTATAGCTACTTTAGACCTCGGGTAGTATTTTACGACAAAAAATCGTATCTTTTGTTGGATTGTCGTAGTACCTTATCTTCTTGTGTGTTGATTATGATCCTGCCATGTTGTAGTATCATGGGTGGTATGGGCAGAAGTCAGTAGGCTGCTCGAAATCATCGAAAAAATTATGTTAAGGCTATTTCCTTCTTTTGGTATGTTTCGTTAAAGCTTAGGAGCAATACAACAAGATTGTTATTGTTGATGTACTCGTAGCCATGATTGTTGGTTGTCGGATGCTCGAGTTATCATATTCCTCCCTTGTCAGGATTCTTATCCTTTTAGTAGTGGCCCTATGTTAGACACAGTTTAGATACTATTTATATAGATTGCTTATAGCTAAATTGGATTGTTCGTTATTGCCCTTGCGGCTATTGTGGTTAGCTGCAGAATTGTGACTTTTGCCTACGGGGCAATGTACAACTTGCCTTATTGAGATAACTGTAAGCCTACGGTTTATTACAATTGCTTTTTGGGCTAATATGAAGCCAATGTGCAATTATGGTTACCTATGGGGTTATATTGAGGCATGTTCACTCATGGGCTACTCAATTGCCTAAGAAGACTACATGTTGATGCCTATGAAGCTATATTGATGTTTAAGAGGGCTATGAGATTCCTACTGATAATTCTTTAATGTACTCTCCAATTAGGAGGTATCAATGATCGTTAATCAAAACACATTTATAATTCCCAACGGATGTCGGGGTCGAACCCAAAGAGAACAATGTAATCGCGATCGAGCTAACAAAGAATCTAAGCAACTTATTGAAGTTCAATTAACAAAAGAAAAGATATCGATAGGGGTTTTTTATACTAAAATAAAAGATAAAGAAAATTAAATAAAAGATAGATTGATCAATGGCTTTCACCTTGCTTTCATCAAGCAAGACAACAAGGGAGATTGGGAATGAGAATTCAATTCACAAGACTTGCACCCGATTAACACATAGGTAGTCTTGGCTAAAGGTGCACTTAACTGTCTTTCCACCAATCTAGTGACAATCCTCATGGGTGTTTTATTCCTTTTTGGATTTTTTAAAGAGATGGTAAAAATGGTTTTTGACTGTTCAAAAATTATTTCAAAACTTAAAGCAAATTTCAAAATAATTCTTAAACAAAACAGAGTCGCCACGTAATTTTTATAAAAAAAATTAAGAAAACTTAAAAGAATTTCAAAGACTTAAAAACAGAAATAAATCTTTAAAATTAGAGAAAATGGGTAAGGGTTCAAGTAACGTCTTAAGAAGGGTTTTAAGGCACTTAAGAACGTCCGTTTAAAAAAAAGTTGACCAAAATAATTTTGACTAACTTAAACAAAGATGACTAATTTTGCAACAAATTAAAAAATATTTGAAGATTTTTCAAACATGGAATAATTTCAACTAAAGGGAATAATTTATTTTAGAAAAATATAATTGCTTAAGGAAACATTATTTGAACAAAGGACTTGAACAATTTTTATTCTTTCAAATTAAGAGTGTGAAAATAAATAAATAGAGTTGCAAATTTATTTAAAACAATGGCTATTTGAGGAAAATGATCATAAGAGAAAATGATTTTAAAAGAAGCCAAGAAAGATGTATAAATTTAAAAGAATTGATAGCCAAGGAGACTAATAGCACATGAATGAGAAGCATTTTATTTGAAAAATCCATTTTGTAGGCAACTTAATACAAAATCTGACTTTTCTCATTTTTAACCAAGCAAAATTAAGTTATGCTATTTTAGACAAACAAATTGCAAGGATTAAATAAAATAACAACACTTTAGGGGATCTATTTAGACTAATTAAATTAAAGTTAGTTAATACAAACAATTAACAAAAAACAAACTAGATACAAATAAAGAGATAAGGAAAGAATTGGGCATCTCAGGCCTATTTGCAGATGTCCAGATTTGGACTTCAAACTGATGGACTTAGAGTCCATTTTTGGCTTGTATACCAGCTACTTGTTTTCTCTGTATATCAGCCTCCTTTAGTGTATATCTGCATCTTCACGCTTGTACTTTTGTGTATATGACTGTATGCCAGTCACACATCTTTGCCTTCCACCTGTATATTAGCTTCCCTTTCCTCCTTTGTATACTGCAGTATACCATTCTATTCTTGGCTTGGTTGGAGCTAGACTCGAAGGAATTTATTGGGTTTTAACCCAACTAAATAGACGAGATAACGGGGAGTCCATATGGACTCGATATGAGCCGCGATCATGCAAATAAGAAGAAGGTAAGGATCAATTATCAATTTTAAACATTAATACTGCCACAGATGTAAAAGAAAAATCCAACACCAAGTGCGAGCATTTGAAGGCACACAACAATTCATTTAACCCAAAACTACCATTTTGTGAACCCTTACTTAAGCTAATTATTCAAGCATAAGGGAAAACCTATGTAGTCTAGTACATGCTTCACATATCATAAAAAGCAACCAACTTCAATAAAGCAAGTTACACACGAAGATTACACCAAAGATACCTTACTGTTTCAATGAGAAAAATAAACAAACATCTAATAAGCTGGGAAAAAGAGACAGTAACTTGTTCTTAAGGAAGAAGCATGCTACTGTATGTGAAACAAAGCTTCACTTACAACAAGTAAACCAAAAACAGAATGCAACATAGAAGGGGGAAGGGTAGACTTTCAAAATGATTTCCTTTTTTTTTTTTGAAAAAAAACAGGAAGCAATCTCAAAGGAAAGTCTTCCACCTTACTGGATAGATCATGAACTGGTTAAGAAAAGAGGCCTTCACACATTATTTTCAAACTAAAACGAATGGGATAGAGCAAAGCTAAAGCAGATGATACATCAAAAAACTATATAGGAATGAAGCTTTATCAGTCTATTCCGATGCATAATGTAATCAATTTAAGACTCCGAAGATGGAGGAGGGGAAGGGAAGCATATTAACTAGTTAAAGAACCAACTAAATGAGCCGACTAAACCAATAGACATATGATTCAGCAAATGGATAGGCAGATTTAGACTTAAAAGAAATTGACACTATGACTCTCATTCTACCAAATTTTTTCCAAGAATCAGATGCTGCTACTTTGTTTCCGGATAATGTTTATTTCTAGGGGTTCACGTTTTGAGTTTTCAAACAAGATGATATCTCAAGCTGAACCACCATAGCATATGAAAAGGAAGCAGGGGAAAGGCAGGAAAAGTTTAAGCGACATAACAGGCAAAATAATGTCTTAACCTCCTTAATCTTAATGGAAAAAGCTCATATATTTCAAGTAAATCATGAGAGTAATGAAGATTCATCAAGGGAATAGATCATGCTTGCACAAACTGGAACAAATTTCCTTTACATATGAGACAGACATGCCAAACATATATTTTTTGAATAACTAACCAAGAGGAAACAATAGGGAGTATCGGGTCTGTGGGAACATTTGGGGAAAAGCCAAACCTTGTGGATTCAAAGCTTCTCCCAAAAAAACTCAACCATTCCCCGAAAGACTCAACCTATTGTTTCCCTAATCACACAGAACCAACAACAGTCAGCCAATTCACTAACAGAACTCGACATGACCAAAAAAACCAAAAAAACCAACACACAAATCTCAACAACCAACTAACTACAGTAAGAACAAGAGAAGTACATTGAAGGGAAAGGGTATGTTACCTTTTTTCGAGCAGCAAAGCTGAGACAAGACGAGTTGAATTTTTTCCGATGACTTTCCAACGGATTAAAAGATTGAGGATTCTTGGTTCTCAAACCACAAGAGAAACTCCGATTCATGAAATTATCACGAAAAACTCAACCAAAACAGTGTGATTTTCACCTTTTCGACTTGATTTTTAAGATTTCCCCAAGTGCTAGAGAAAAGGACTCTCCAAAGCCTTGCTATCCGAAAAAACCTCCCTTAATCAATGAGCAAAGGGGAGTTTATATAGGGGGATTTTTGGGTTCCAATGGGTGGAAGAATGGGGGTAAAAATGAGTGGGAATTTGGATAAGGTTTTCAAATTTCAAATGAAAATCCTTTGATTCAAGCCACGTATGTACCTTCTTGGTATGAATCGATCAAGAACCAATGATTTTAAACATTCATCACTGGATTTCACGGGTTGAGAATGTTGAGGTGCCATCTGTCGATTTCTAGAAGATTCCAGAAGCTTCTGGGTATTACAGCTCGAGAAACAGATGGCATCTAGGATTTGGATGGATTTTGGGAACGTTGGGCGTCGTTTTGTTAGGGATTTGCATGTCATTTTACTGTAGTTTGATGGAGCTTCTGGGTTCTGTTGTTCGTTTGTGGAGAAAGAGAGAGAGAGTTTTAAGGGGTTGTTTGTTTGAGCGTTGTGGGTGAGCAGATGAGAAAGAGAAAGAGGTGTTGGGGTGTTGGGCCTGGTCGGGTCAAGACGTTGGCTAGGGGGTGAGTTGTTTGGGCCAAGATTGTTGGCTGCAAACACAGATGAGGAGAGGGATTAGGAGAAGGGGAAAATAGTTTAGAAAATGGCCACATTTTGCAAAATGTGGTCAGATTTTAACCGAATTGAATTGAGATTGTAGCCAAATTTGATTTAAAAGGTGACCAAATTGAATTGGTTAGGAATTTTAGGCCGTAATTAAACTAGGAACAAACTAAATACGATCAATTAATTGAGCTTTTATTATCTGACACAACTAAAAACAATTAATTCGCTACGAAATTAACCATGTGTTTATAAAAACATCAGTTTCACAATTTAATTCTCGATTAAATTATTTTGGCCAAAATAGGCAGTTTTAAACATCTTGAAATAATTTTGGAAAAACTCTTTTGAATATCTATCAAATGCACAAAATGATATACATCTATATATATTATGAATATACGTAGACGCATGTTTATTCATGAAGATTATAGAATATTCTCCGAAATTAATTTTGAATATTCTTTTTAATTACAAAATTAATTATTTAAAATTGACTAAAATCTAAAAGCTCGATAATTAATCAAATAGTGGAGGGTAAAAATTGGGTGTCAACAACTGCCCCTCCCTTTGGATAGAGTGAGTGTAATGAACCCTGGTCAAAGAGAATTGACGATCCCAATTTTATCCCACCACTAGTCCATCTCTTGGAAGCAGTTAGTTTTAGCACGAATTTCAAGAAATCATATCCGAACTCTGGTATTGAGTTTCCTACATATCTCAGGTTACATGAGAATTCAGGCCACTTGAAGTTCAAGACGCTTGATTTTATGCATGATTTTTAGGAAATTCCAAACTATCCCGATTTCAGCGTGCAGAAAGACCGTAAAGCTGGAGAGTAAAGAGATTAGAGGGAGTTTGGAATGCACCTGAGTTTTCAATATAGAGGTCGCCTACATATCTCAGGACTTAGGAATCAGGCTGCTTGTAGTTTGACTCAATCAGTGGAAAAGGTAATCTTTATGTTAAGACAACCTTTGGCTCGGAATGAGTGACAAGTAGTTGAGTTATGAAAAAGAGGCTTGTAATCATCTCAATTATAGATGTGGGACCCTCACATCCATAGATAAAAGCTACATGGACATAATTCCCAAAGCTCGAGGTGTATTGTCACTCGGATTGGAAAGAGGGAATATTGCTTCCAGCGTGAATTCAGAAAATACCCTAGATACGAAATTAAGACCCCAACGATAGAAAATACCCACATGCCTTCTGATAGGGGTGTGGTTTGAAGCTGAAGTAGATTCTCAAATCGCGCCCAAAGAGTTTGATAATCCTCTTCGAACTATGTCCCAGTTTGCTGCTAAGAAAAAGTTTCACGTTGTGATGCGTCCTTTTTTGGTGTAGTCCGCACATGTGGTTTTGTTTTGAGAATTTCATCCTTCTCGAATGCTCTCGACAATATCTCAAAACAAAATGGCTAGTGGTAAAGTAATTTCATTTGGAGATATAGTTTCTTTGCCATACCTTATCCTTGAATTATATTCGAATCCCGTGTGGTAATGCCTTTTTGACGTATTTTGTACTTGTTGTTCTGGTTCGAGATTTTCATCCTCTTGGATGTTCTCGGAAATATTTCGAAAAAGATTGTAAGTAGTAAAATAGCTCACTAAGGAGAGATAGCCTTGTACCTCATTTGTTCTGCGTCCATTGTTCCTAAATCAGACATTGTCCCTGTTTGTCTTTGTTTTAGGAAATAACAATTTCCATGATGATAAAACATGATAGCCTTCTTGGCTGTCGGATAAGATTGCCTGGTGCGCATTTCCGTTGTTGCGACTTAAACACTTTGCGCATTTCCGTTGTTGCGACTTAAAAGTGTTATATTTGCGCATTCTCGTTGGTGCGACTTGAACACTTTGCGCATTCCCATTGTTGCAGCGTAAAAGTTTTAGATTTGCGCATTATCATTGTTGCGACTTGAACACTTTGCGCATTCCCATTGTTGCGGCTTAAAAGTATTAGATTTGCGCATTCCCATTGTTGTGGCTTAAAATTGTTAGATTTGCGCATTCCCGTTGTTGTGACTTGAACACTTTGTGCATTCCCGTTGTTGCGGCTTAAAAGTGTTAGATTTGTGCATTCCCGTTATTGCGACTTGAACACTTTGTGCATTCCCGTTGTTGCAGCTTAAAAGTGATAGATTTGCACATTCTTGTTGTTGCGACTTGAACACTTTGCGCATTCCCATTGTTGCGGTTAAAAGTGTTAGATTATCCAACTCTATGGCGGTTGAATGTGGTGATCCTTGAATATGATGACTTCCGTAATCGTTGTGATGGTGACGGTCCTCTTGACCATTTGCAGCATTCTTTTGAATGTGATGGCCTTCTTGGCTATTGGTAGTGGTCTTTCGCATATGCCTTTGGGCTAATCTTGCGCATCATCTGTATCGATACGACTAACAGATATTCCCTGCGTTGTTAGGCTTCGGGTAATCCATCACATCATCAAACTTTGGATAGAGGCGGCTTACAGATGCCTTTAACTTGTCAACTTTGAATAATCTTGCACATCATCCGACTTTGGATAGAGGCGTCTTACCAATGTCCTTTGAATTGCCAGTTTTTTGGATAATCCTACACTTTTATCTGATCTTGGATGTGAGCGACTTACAAATTTCCCTTGAATTGCTAACCTTTGGGTAGTCCTGTACAATATCAACGTGGATATGCCGCGGCTTATAGACAACCCATGGGATATCAATTTTCGAAAGTCTTGCACTTTATCCAATTTAAGATAATATTGCGACTTTTGCATTACCCTTAAACTGTCAATCTTTAGGTGATCTTGCACACTATCCGATTTCAGATATCATTGTGTATTACAGATAACTCTTAGTTTGTCAAGTTTTGGGCAATCTTGCACATTATCCAGTATCAGACATCGTTGTGACTTATAAACAACCTTTGGCCTTCCAATTTGAGGAAATTCAGTTCATTGTTCGATTTGAATGACGTCTTATAGACATCCCTCGGACTATATGCTTTTGACCTTGATGAAAAGTGTTTTTGATCATTAGGAGTGACAAGGCCTTTGCCACACAATCAAATATAGTTGCATCTTCTGGCGATCGACGCTTTCGAATAAAATATCCTCAACGTCAGACTCCCCCGTCTTACATGATATCGGATATAAATATGCTGAATGCCAGATTTGGGATAATAAAGGAGCAAATATACCCTCAACGTTAGACTCCTTCATCTTACGCGATATCGGATATAAATATGCTGAATGCCAGATTTAGCATAATGAAGGAGCAAATATATCCTCAACGTCAGACTCCTCTGTCTTACGCGATATCGAATATAAATATACTGAATGCCAAATTTAGGATAATAAAGGAGCAAATATATCCTCAACGTCAGACTCCTCTGTCTTACGCGATATCGGATATAAATATGCTGAATGCCAAATTTAGCATAATGAAGGAGCAAATATATCCTCAACGTCAGACTTCTCCATCTTGCACGATATCGGATATAAATATGCTGAATGCCAAATTTAGCATAATAAAGGAGCAAATATATCTTCAACGTCAGACTCCTCCATCTTACGCAATATCGAATATAAATATGCTGAATACCAGATTTAGCATAATAAAGAAGCAAATATATCCTCAACGTAAGACTACTCCATCTTATGCGATATCAGATATAAAAATACTGAATGCCAAATTTAGCATAAGAAAGGAGCAAATATATCCTCAACGTTAGACTCCTCCGTCTTATGCAATATAGGATATAAATATGCTGAATGCTAGATTTAGAATAATAAAGGAGAAAATATATCCTCAACGTCAGACTCCTCCATCTTACGCGATATCGGATATAAATATGCTGAATACTAGATTTAGCATAATGAATGATGATAATGATAATGATAATAATGATACTCTCAATGTTAGACTTCACCGACTCACTCGATCTCGGATATAAGCATGCTGAGGGTCGATCCTGTGCAGCAAGTGCAACTTAAGGACGCCTATGATTGTCATCCTCTTTGCAATCGGCAGGTAGAGGGAAATAGTCTTTGCAGGGGATGTGTGTCTGCGGTATTGAATGATAATGTGGATGATCATGCAATGGTCCTCGTGACATGGTCCTCGCGACATGCAAATGCAATGGCCCTAATGGCATGGTCCTCGCGACATGCAAATATGATGTCCCTCGTGGCATGGTCCTCGCGACATGCAAATATGATGGCCTTCGTGGCATGGTCCTCACGACATGCAAATATGATACTGATATAGGTGATCATGCAATGACATACGTAGCAGTTGCAGAGAACATCACCTTTGGTTTTTGTGTTGTCTTGTTGACTCCTTTGTGTGTACCTGCGCTCAAGGCAAACAATTAGTAGACACAACATCGCTTTTACTAGCGACCATAGCCAAACTTGAATTTGTTTTAAAGACAGCGTCTATGAAGCTAATCAAAACAACTTTCATTTCGAAGGTGAGTGAAATGGTCGTTCCCATTTCTGGGGCTGGAGATTGGCGGAGAACGTCGTTGATCTCTCATTTAGTGTCCTATTTTGAAGCTGACCAAGATGTCCTGATCCGATTGGGGACTCGAGGATGCTGTCAATCACTCTTTATCTGGTAGTTTTTGTAAACTACAAGAATATTTGTCCATTCCAGAAGTTTTTGCTTCTTTCGGCTTCTTTCCGCTGTTTTGGATTTTTTGACTAAATTTTGGGGCATCTGATCTCGTTGCGTCTCTTTGAACGCATTGGTTAACGAGATCGATTTCTAACATACTTTTTGAGACAACCTGCATTCACAGAAAAATTGTTAGTTTTGGCAAAATTGATCTGTGTTGACCCCCTTCGGTTCTCTGCTCCTTGCTTTGTCTTTTTTGGGTGCTTCCATTTTTGGGTACTCGTCATCTTTGATTTCCCAGGTCGTGGTAGACATAAGACAAAGTCAAATTTATAAAGGAGTAAAACTAATCTGTTGTTAAGATTTTTCAAACAATTTCTTTGGAAAACAAAGGTTTGAAAAAGGATAGTTCAAAAAGCAATCTATGTCCGTCATGTCATGTACTAGCTCAACGAATGTCTTTTACTCGAGGCCTTGATGTTTCTGACATACGGGTTGTGGACTACGGAGATCCTTTGTCTTCCTAGCTGGGGAGTTCAGAAATGCCTTTCGATAAATCTGTCACAACTGGGGATTAATCCACCTCGGACTGCGAATTTCTGAAGCAGACTCTGATCTTTTGGTGTTGGGGAACTCTTCATAGTTTAATTCTGAACTCTTGAATGAAGCTTGGTGGAAATTTTGAGGTTCTCCTCAAAATTTCTGCCCCAGTTAAAGGTTTCATGATGAATCTCATTCCATTGGCAAAAGACTTGAGACTCTATGGGGATTATAAGATTCTTTCTCGATATTCACTTTCGGTCGCTCTTCGGCACATTCTGTATTCCAATTTGTTGGAGATGATCTTCACCTTTTGAATTTTTGAGATTCCTTTCTCAAAAATTCTGCCCCAGTTTCCATTTCCTGGGTGATATGACCGAGCCGTTGTGGCATTTACGTATCCACAAGATTTCTCTTGTTTTGCTGGAAATGACCTTCTTTTTCTGAATTTTTGAGACTTCTTTCTCAAAAATTCTGCCCCAGTTTCCATTTCCTGGGGTGATATGACCAAGCCGTTGTGGCGCCTACGTATTCTATTGAGGCAGGAATCAGGTCAAATGTAGTTCCCACACTCGTAGTGGGAGAATGTTGGAAATGATTAAAGGGATGATCGAGGTCGACACAGGCCGCCTACGTATCTCTTTCTTGAAAATTCAGGTCGAACGTAGTTCAAGAGGGGAATGGGAAAGATAGATTTTTCTAAGGGGTTGACCAAAGCCAACACAGGCCGCCTACGTATCTCATTCTTGAGAATTCAGGTCAAACGTAGTCCGTACATAGAGGATAGGGATATTTTAAGCTATTACAAAGCATAAAAATGATTACAATCAGAAAGTGCGATTACATGGAAAGAAAGCTAAAGAAAAACTATCCTCAGGCGTAGTATCTCTTCACAGCATCGGAACTGATTGGTTTGGTCCATACTTGACCGTCCATCTCAGACAAAATCAAAGCTCCTCTAGATAACTCCTTTGGACAACGTACGGGCCTTGCCAATTAGGTGCAAATTCTTCTTCATCTCGTGGGAGGGAAGGATTAACTGTCCATTCCTTGAATGGAATTCTGGATTGACCAGTAAATTTTGGAAGATGATGTTTGTGCTCATTCTCATCCTATTATTGTAGGACCAGTCAAAAATATTGACATACGACTTGAGCAGGCGGATAAGCTCTTTCTTTTGTACTTTTGACAAATGAACACCGACGCTGATTTCTTTCACTTGACCATTGCCTTCCAGATTGACCACCTCAAACTCTTTTAGGTGGGGCCTTTTATGGTCTTCCAAATTATTAGACTTCTTGGTTGTTCGTTCAAAGACCATGATGTCTTCAACATACTTCTCAAAATCATCATCGTCTAACTTGATTTGTTCGTTAAGATTTTGACATGACATGACAGTGGCAGGTTTTAACTTATTATTACTGAAACCAAAACAAAATGAGTTAGACAATAACAAGGAAACACAAATAATTTTGAACAGTAAATGTTTTTGAAATAAGGAGGCTTTCGTTGAAATTCTGAAAATATTCACAAACTATGGCTACAACCCACACGAATGTAGGTTCATGCCTTTGGGAAAGAAGTAAATAGTATGAGGAATATTAAAACATAAAGGGTGGTTGCGGAGTCTCATCTGGATCATCACCAATTTTTCATAAAACAAAGTCTTTGTCTACCCGGCCGAGCGGAGAGTCACGAGGGAAGTTGTGACACAATTCTGCAACTTTTGCCAGGCTCGGCATCCATAATCACGGCTGCTTCAGGGACTTCTTTTAATATGGCATCACATTCTTTGAATAGGTCTCCTATTCCATCCCCTTGATCATCACTTGTAGGGAAAGACTGGGATAGATGAGTCAAAGGTCTTAGCAATTCTCGATCATCCTCTTTATTAAAAATAGTTCTTGCACACCATCGTCATCAATTTCGTCTGTACTGATGGTCACCCCTCTATGTTTTGGTAAAGGATTGCTACCAAGAGAGGTTATTTGGAGAATGATTACTCTTTCATCGATTAGGTTCTAAATTTCGTGTTTCAGATTGACGCAATCTTCAGTGGTATGTCCAACACATCCTGAATGATATGCACAATGTTGATTGGATTTGAAGAATTTAGATGCTAGGTTAGCAGGCTTTGGTTCGATAGGCTGAATTAGTCCAGCTGCTTTCAGTCTCTCAAAGAGTAGAGTTCTGCTTTCAGCTAATGGAGTAAAGACCCGGGGAGGCTTCTTCTTATGACTTGGATGAAATATTTTATTTTGGTATGTTGAGGTAGCTACTTCGTGGTGGATTTGAGTAGAAAGGAATTGGTGCTTGAAAATTTGGCTGAAAGTTTTGGTATGTTTGTAGAGGCGGCTTGTAATTTGGAGATGGAGTTTGATATTTAGCTCGGGCATAAAAGATGGGATAGGGGATTTGCGAGGTTGAAGGGTAGACTTTTTGTGGAGAAAGATTTATCGAGTCGTATTTGAAAGACTTTTTTGTGCTCCAGTTATAAGAAATTGCAAGGGTATTGTTGGAAGAGTGTTCAGGTGCCGCCATATTCAAGGGTGGGACATAAAGTAGAGATCTTCCTTCACTTGGGGTGAGTAATTTTGCATGGATGATCAAATTAATCAGACTTCTTGTCTCTCTCATCTCATTCCTCATCTTATCAACTTGTTGCGCCATTAGCGCAATCAACTCACTTTTTTTAGATAAGAGAGTAGTCATCCTATTTAAAGCGATGTTCTCAGTATCCTCAGTAATTATTGTGTTCCCTAAGTTACGATCAGGGGAGAAAACCTTGCTTTCGCTTGATTTTATGAGGTAAGAGGATTCTGCCATTTTTTCTCAACACAAATCAGTCTCTTTACCTGTTACATGAAAAATAACTCAAAAGGGAGAATATGTAAGATTCCATAAGTGGTAAACAACGCAAGATATGACTGAAAATAAACACATAAAGTTGCTTTTCATCAAGGCAAATTGAACCACGGGTATTTATTGGCTCGAGAGTTTGACGGACAGGATCGATTTGGGGTAGGTAGATTCTATCAGGAGGTTTGACTTGTCGAGTCTTCAGCACTTGATATATCTTCTGAATTCTTTGGCATTTTTGTCGAAGTGGGGAAATGAAAATTTCTGTAGTTTGGATATGGCAAGTTCATTTTCCGAACAAGACTTAAAAGGGTTTTAAGAAGTCTTTGGATTTTTTCTGGGGAAATTTGAAGTACTCCGAGAATGATTTTGGTCGGACTTTGCACGGTGGGATTTTCTCCTGCCCACGGGTTCTAAAATATTCAAATAGGAGTGGATCAATTCACCTTTGATTTGAGCAACACACATAAGCACACAAGACAGTTATATCGCATAACAGTTCATAGCGCGTCCTATACAGATATGTGACCTTTTTATGCCAGAGGTAGGCCTAACGAATTGAAGGATGTGTTCCGTTAAGACATTCCATTGCCCCAAAATATAATGTATACAAATTGATTGAATTAAACGGGGATACAAATTAAGGGGAAGGGAAGTACAAATGAATATCAGTCCCACGTAGGGGTACATTCCTAAGCTAGGCCTGCATGGACTCTTCATTCTCGAACTTCTTGAACTTCTTGCAAATCCCGAACTCCTTTCAGATTGCAGTCTTCAAAATAAAAGACTATCTAAATATATCCCAACCACGAGGGATGATGGTTCCTACAATCCGACATCACATCCTTCAATTAAACAAATAAGTGATGATCGTCTTTTATTGACTCGTGGTCAATAGACGCAAGGTGGTCTTTCTAATGGGCCCAATACTCCTAAGGTATTAGGTCGTCCTAGGCCAATGCCTAGAATGGGTTTTGGTTTAGCTCTACACTAGGTGTCTAGAGTGGGTTTGCTTTGAAATAGACCAGGTCCCAAGTGGACAACTTGGGTTGAAAATACGATAGCCATTGGACGCATGACGTACCCGTAAACTATCATATTTTCGAGAAAGTGTTATTTATAGCGAGAGGCCACAGGATCGTGAACCTTCCTAAAATATAAAAAAAATCACATGCCATGTGGAGGAATATGCTATGAGATGCAATGACAGTATATTTTGCGATAAATAAATACATAATCAAACATTATTTAAAATTTACTAACTATTACAACATTTTGAATAGTTAGTCACATAAAGTTAGTCAAAAATAGTTTGAATTTTGGTTAGAAACTAAATAAATTCCCAGCAGAGTCGCCATTTCTGTTTTTATCCCTTTTTGGATTTTTTAAATAGATGGTAAAAATGATTTTTGACTATTCAAAAATTATTTCAAAACTTAAAGCAAATTTCAAAATAATTCTTAAACAAAACAGAGTCGCCACTTAATTTTTATAAAAAAAATTAAGAAAACTTAAAAGAATTTCATAGACTTAAAAACAGAAATAAATATTTAAAATTAGAGAAAATGGGTAACGGTTCAAGTAACGTCTTAAGAAGGGTTTTAAAGCACTTAAGAACGTTCGCTTAAAAAACGGTGACCAAAATAATTTTGACTAACTTAAATAAAGATGACCAATTTTGCAACAAATTAAAAAATATTTGAAGATTTTTCTCACATGGAATAATTTCAACTAAAGGGAATAATTTATTTTAGAAAAATATAATTGCTTAAGGAAACATTATTTGAAGAAAAGACTTGAACAATTTTTATTCTTTCAAATTAAGAGTGTGAAAATAAATAAATACACAACAACAACAACAACAACAATATACCCAGTGTATTCCCACAGCGTGGGGTCTGGGGAGGGTAGAGTGTACGCAGTCCATACCACTACCTCAGAGGTGAGGTAGAGAGGCTGTTTCCGATAGAAAAAATGTGATGAAGGCTGGGCTCGATCTCTTGCAAGGTGGGAGAAACTTGGACATTTCACCAGTGGCACCAAACTTCAATTTGAAAATAAATAAATAGAGTTGAAAATTTATTTAAAACAATGGCTATTTGAGGAAAATGATCATAAGAGAAAATGATTTTAAAAGAAGCCAAGAAAGATATATAAATATAAAGGAATTGATAGCCAAGGAGATTTTTAAACTAACTTGAAAAATTGATTAACATGTGAAAAATATTTTATGACATTCGAAAAATTATCAAGCCTAAGTTAGACTAATAGCACATGAATGAGAAACATTTTATTTGAAAAATCCATTTTTTAGGCAACTTAATACAAAATCCGACTTTTCTCATTTTTAATCAAGCCAAATTAAGTTATGCTATTTCAGACAAACAAATTGCAAGGATTAAATAAAAATAACAACACTTTAGGGGATCTATTTAAACTAATTAAATTAGAGTTAGTTAATACAAACAATTAACAAAAAGCAAACTAGATACAAATAAAGAGAAAAGGAAAGAAGTGGACTTCTAAGGCCCATTTGCAGATGTCCAGATTTGGACTTCAAACTGATGGACTTAGAGTCCATTTCTGGCTTGTATACCAGCTACTTGTTTTCTCTGTATATCAACCTCCTTTAGTGTATATCTGCATCTTCACGCTTGTATTTTTGTGTATATGACTGTATGCCAGCCACACATCTTTGCCTTCCACATGTATATTAGATTCCCTTTCCTCCTTTGTATAGTGCAATATACCAGTCTATTCTTGGCTTGGTTGGAGCTAGACTCGAAGGAATTTATTGGGTTTTAACCCAACTAAATAGATGATGAAACAGGGAGTCCATATGGACTCGATATGAGCCGTGATCATGCAAATAAGAAGAAAGTAAGGATCAATTATCAATTTTAAACATTAATACTGCCACATATGTAAAAGAAAAATCCAACAGCAATTGCGAGCATTTAAAGGCACACAACAATTCATTTAACCCAAAACTAACATTTTGTGAACCCTTACTTAAGCTAATTATTCAAGCATAAGGGAAAACCTATGTAGTCTAGTACATACTTCACACATCATAAAAAGCAACCAACTTCAAAAGAACAAGTTACACACGAAGATTACATCGAAGATACCATACCTATTCAATGAGAAAAACAAACAAACATCTAATAAGTTGGGAAAAAGAGACAATAACTTGTTCTTAAGGAAGAAGCATGCTACTGTATGTGGAACAAAGCTTCACTTACAACAAGTAAACCAAAAACAGAATGCAACATAGAAGGAGAGAAGGGTAGACTTTCAAAATGATTTCCTTTTTTTTTTAAAAAAAAACAGGAAGCAATCTCAATGGAAAGTCTTCCACCTTACTGGATAGATCATGAACTGGTTAAGAAAAGAGGCCCTCACACATTATTTTCAAACTAAAACGAATGGGATAGAGCAAAGCTAAAGTAGATGATACATCAAAAAACTATATAGGAATGAAGCTTTATCAGTCTATTCCGATGCATAATGTAATCAATTTAAGACTCCGAAGATGGAGAAGGGGAAGGGAAGCATATTAACTAGTTAAACAGCCAACTAAATGAGCCGACTAAACCAATAGATATATGATTCAGCAAATGGATAGACAAATTTAGACTTAAAAGAAATTGACACTATGACTCTCATTTTACCAAATTTATTCCAAGAATCAGATGCTGCTACTTAGTTTCCGCACAATGTTTATTTCTAGGGGTTCACGTTTTGAGTTTTCAAACAAGGTGATATCTCAAGTTGAACCACCATAGCATATGAAAGGGAAGCAGGGGAAAGGAAGGAAAAGTTTAAGCGACATAACAGGCACAATAATGTCTTAACCTCCTTAATCTTAATGGAAAAAGCTCATATATTTCAAGTAAATCATGAGAGTAATGAAGAGTCATCAAGGGAATAGATCATGCTTGCTCAAACTGGAACAAATTTCCTTTACATATGAGACAGACATGCCAAACACATATTTTTTGAATAACTAACCAAGAGGAAATAATAGGGAGTATCGGGTCTGTGGGAACATTTTGGGAAAAGCGAAACCTTGTGGATTCAAAGCTTCTCCCAAAAAAACTCAACCTTTCCTCGAAAGACTCAACCTATTGTTTCCCTAATCTCACAGAACCAACAACAGTCAACCAATTCATGAACAGAACTCGACACAACCAAATAAACAACAACAAACCAACAAACAAATCTCAACAACCAACCAACTATAGTAAGAACAAGAGAAGTAAAGTGAATGGAAATGGTATGTTACCTTTTTTTTCGGGCAGCAGAGCTGAGACGAGATGAGTTGAATTTTTTCCGATGACTTTCCAACGGATTAAAAGATTGAGGATTCTTGATTCTCAAACCACAAGAGAAACTCCGAACAACAAGAGGAATAACTCACGAAATTCTCACGAAAAACTCAACCAAAACAATGTGATTTTCACCTTTTCGACTTGATTTTTCAGATTTCCCCAAGTGCTAGAGAAAAGGACTCTTTAAAGCCTTGCTATCCAAAAAAACTTTCCTTAATCAATGAGCAAAGGGGGGTTTATATATGTGGATTTTTGGGTTCCAACGGGTAGAAGAATGGGGGTAAAAATGAGTGGGAATTTGGATAAGGTTTTCGAATTTCAAATGAAAATCCTTTGATTCAAGCCACGTATGTATCTTCTTGGTACGAATAGATCAAGAACCAATGATTTTAAACATTCATCACCGGTTTTCACGGGTTGAGAATATTGAGGTGCCATCTGTCGATTTCTAGAAGCTTCTAGAAGCTTCTGAGTATTGACAGCTCAAGAAACAGACGGCGTCTAGGATTTGGATGGATTTTGGGAACGTTGGGCATAATTTTTTTAGGGATTTCCAGGTCATTTTGCTGGAGTTTGATGGAGCTTCTGGGTTCTGTTGTTCGTTTGTGGAGAAAGACGAAGAGAGAGAGTTTTAAGGGGTTGTTTGTTTGAGCGTTATGGGTGAGCAGATGAGAAAGAGAAAGAGGTGTTGGGGTGTTGGGCCTGGTCGGGTCAAGAGGTGGGCTAGGGGGTGAGTTGTTTGGGCCAAGATTGTTGGATGCAAACACAGATGAGGAGAGGGATTAGGAGAAGGGGAAAATAGTTTAGGAAATGGCCACATTTTACAAGGTGTGGCTAGATTTTAACCGAATTGAATTGAGATTGTAGCCAAATTTGATTTAAAGGGTGACCAAATTGAATTGGTTAGGAATTTTAGGCCGTAATTGAAATAGGAACAAACTAAATACGATCAATTAATTGAGCTTTTATTATCTGACACAACTAAAAATAATTAATTCGCTACCAAATTAACCATGTGTTTATAAAAACATCAGTTTCACAATTTAATTCTCGGTTAAATTATTTTGGCCAAAATAGACAGGTTTAAACATCTTGAAATAATTTTGGAAAAAATCTTTTGAATATCTATCAAAGTCACAAAATGATATACATCTATGTATATTATGAATATATGTAGACGCATGTTTATTCATGAAGATTATAGAATATTCTCCGGAATTAATTTTGAATATTCTTTTTAATTACAAAATTAATTATTTAAAATTATCTAAAATCTAAAAGCTCGATAATTAATCAAATACTGGAGGGTAAAAATTGGGTGTCAACAACTACCTCTCCATTTGGGTAGGGTGAGTGTAATGAACCCTGGACAAAGGGAATTGATGATCCCAATTTTATCCGACCACTACTTCATCTCTTGGAAGCAGTTGGTTTTAGCACGAATTTCAAGGAATCATGGCTGAACTCCGGTATTGAGTTTCCTACGTATCTTAGGTTACATGAGAAGTCAGGCCACTTGTAGTTCAAGACGCTTGATTTTACACACGATTTTTAGGAAATTCCAAACTATCCCGATTTCAGCGTACGGAGAGACCGGAAAGCTGGAGAGTAAAGAGATTAGAGGGAGTTTGGAATGCAGCTGAGTTTTCAACATAGATCTCGACATATCCCAGGACTTAGGAATCAAGCTGCTTGTAGTTCGACTCAATCGGTGGAAAATGTAATCTTTATGTTAATACAACCTTTGGTTCGGGATGAGTGACAAGTAGTTGAGTTATGGAAAAGAGGCTTGTAATCATCTCAATTATAGATGTAGGGCCCTCACATCCATAGATAAAAGTTACATGGACATAATTCCCAAAGCTCGAGGTGTATAGTCACTCAGATTGGAAAGAGGGAATATTGCTTCTAGCGTGAATTCAGAAAATACCCTGGATGCGAAACTAGGACCCCAATGATAGGAAATACCCACATTCCTTCTGATAGGGGTGTGGTTTGAAGCGAAGTCGATTCTCAATCCAAAGAATTTGATATTTCTCTTCGAACTATGTCCTAGTTTGCTGCTACGAAAAAGTTCCACATTGTGATGCGTCCTTTTTTGGTGTAGTCCGCACCTGTGATTTTGTTTTGAGAATTTCATCCTTCTCGGATGCTCTCGACAATATCTCAAAACAAAATGGTTAGTGGTAAAGTAATCTCATTTGGAGATATAGTTTCTTTGCCATACCTTATCCTTGAATTATATTTGAATCCAGTGTGGTGATGCCTTTTTGACATATTTTGTACCTGTTGTTCTGGTTCGAGATTTTCATCCTCTTGGATTTTCTCAACAATATTTCAAAAAGATTGTTAGTAGTAAAATAGCTCAATAAGGAGACATAGCCTTGTACCTCATTTGTTCTGCGTCCGTTGTTCCTGAATCGGACATTGTCCCTGTTTATCTTTGTTTTAGGAAATAACAATTTCCATGATGATTAAACATGATAGCCTTCTTGGCTGTCAGATAAGATTTCCTGGTGCGCATTCCCGTTGTTGCGACTTAAACACTTTGCGCATTCCCGTTGTTACGACTTAAAAGTGTTAGATTTGCGCATTCTCGTTGTTGAGACTTGAACACTTTGTGCATTCTCATTGTTGCAGCTTAAAAGTGTTAGATTTGTGCATTTCCGTTATTGTGACTTGAACACTTTGCGCATTCCCGTTGTTTTGGCTTAAAAGTGTTAGATTTACGCATTCCCATTGTTGCGACTTGAACACTTTGTGCATTCCCGTTGTTGTGGCTTAAAAGTGTTAGATTTGCGCATTCCCGTTGTTGTGACTTTAACACTTTGTGCATTCCCGTTGTTGCGGCTTAAAAGTGTTTTATGCATTCCCGTTGTTGCAACTTGAACACTTTGCGCATTCCTGTTGTTACAGCTTAAAAGTGTTAGATTTGTGCATTCTCGTTGTTGCGACTTGAAAACTTTGCTCATTCCCGTTGTTGTGGCTTAAAAGTGTTAGATTATACAACTCTATGGCGGTTGAATATGGTGATCTTTGAATATGATGACTTCCGTAGTCGTTGTGAAATGTGACGGTCCTCTTGACCATTTGCGACATTCTTTTGAATGTGATGGCCTTCTTATCTATTGGTAGTGGTCTTTTGCATATGCCTTTGGGCTAATCTTGTGCATCATCCGTATCTATACGACTAACAGATATTCCCTGCATTGTCAGGCTTCGGGTAATCCAGCACATCATCCAACTTTGGACAGAGGCGGCTTACATATGTCTTTATTTGTCAACTTCGAGTAATCTTGCACATCATCCGACTTTGGATAGAGGCGGCTTACAAATGTCCTTTGAATTGCTAGTTTTTTGGGTAATCCTGCACTTGTATCCGATTTTGGATGTGATGCGACTTACAGATTTCTCTTGAATTGCTAATCTTTGGGTAGTCCTGCACAATATCAACGTGGATATGCCGCGGCTTATAGACAACCCTTGGGCTATCAATTTTTGAAAGTCTTGCACTTTATCCAATTTAAGATAATATTGCGACTTATGCATTACCCTTAAACTGTCAATCTTTAGATGATCTTGTACACTTTCCGATTTCAAATATCATTGCGTATTACATATAACTCTTAGTTTGTCAAGTTTCGGGCAATCTTGCACACTATCCAATTTCAGACATCGTTGTGACTTACATACAACCTTTGGCCTTCCAATTTGTGGAAATTCAGTTCATCGTCCGATTTGAATGACGTCTTACAGACATCCCTCGAACTATATGCTTTTGACCTTGATGATAAGTGTTTTTGATCATTGGGAGTGACAAAGCCTTTGCCATACGATCAAATATAGGTGCATCTTCTGGCGATCGACGCTTACAAATAAAATATCCTCAACGTCAGACTCCTCCGTTTTACGCGATATCAGATATAAATATGCTGAATGCCAGATTTGGCATAATAAAGGAGCAAATATACCCTCAACGTCAGACTCTTCCGTCTTACGCGATATCGGATATACATATGCTGAATGCCAGATTTAGAATAATAAAAGAGCAAATATATCCTCAACGTCAGACTCCTCCCTCTTATACGATATTGGATATAAATATGCTGAATGCCAGATTTAGCATAATGAACGATGATAATGATAATGATAATAATGATATGCTCAATGTTAGACTCTACCGTCTCACGCGATATCAAATATAAGCATGCTGAGGGTCGATCTTGCGCAGCAAGTGCAACTTAGGGACGCCTATGATTGTCATCTTCTTTGCAATTGGTCGGTAGAGGGAAATAGTCTTCGCAGGGGATGTGTGTCTGCGATATTGAATGATAATGTGGATGATCATTCAATGGTCCTCGTGACATGGTCCTCACGACATGCAAATGCAATGGCCCTCGTGGCATGGTTCTCGCGACATGCAAATATGATGGCCCTCGTGGCATAGTCCTTGCGACATGCAAATATGATACTGATATAGGTGATCATGCAATGGCATACGTAGCAGTTGCAGAGAACATCACCTTTGGTTTTTGTGTTGTCCTGTTGACTCCTTTGTGTGTACCTGCGCTCAAGGCAAACTATTAGTAGACACATCATCGCTTTTACTAGCGACCACAACCAAACTTGAAAATACTTTAAATACCGCATCTATGAAGCTAATCAAAACAACTTTCATTCCGAAGGTGAGTGAAATGGTCGTGCCCATTTTGGGGACAGCCATAAATACCTTTTTTGAACATCGTCTGTTCGTGGTGATTTTTGACTTGCTGGAGATTGGGGGAGAACGTCATCGATCTCTCATTTGGTGTCTTATTTTGAAGCTGACCAAGATGTCCTGATCCGCTTGGGGACTCGAGGATCCTGTCAGTCTCTCTTTATCTTGTAGTTTTTGTAAACTACAAGAATATTTGTCCATTCCAGGAGTTTTTGCTTCTTTTGGCTTCTTCCCGCTGTTTTGGGTTTTCCCACTAAATTTAGGGGAATCTGATCTCATTGCGTCTCTTTGAACGTGTTGGTTAACGTGACTGATTTCTAACATACTTTTTGGGACAACCTGCATCCACAAAAAAATTATTAGTTTTGGCGAAACTGATCTGTGTTGACCTCCTTCGATCCCCTGCTCCTTGCTTTATCTTTTTTGGGTGCTTCCATTTTTGGGTACTCATCATCTTTGACTCCCCGGGTCGTGGTAGACATAAGACAAAGACAAATTTATAAAGGAGTAAAACTAATCTGTTGTAAAGATTTTTCAAACAATTTCTTTGGAAAACAAAGGTTTGACAAAATATAGTTCGAAAAGCAATCTCTGTCCGTCATGTCATGTGCTAGCTCAACGAAGGTCTTTTACTCAAGGCCTTGATGTTTCTGACATACTGTTGGTGGACTACGGAGATCCTTTGTCTTCCTAGCTGGGGAGTTCAGAAATGCCTTTCGAGAAATCTGTCACAACTGGGTATTAATCCACCTCGGACTGGGAATTTCTGAAGCAGACTCTGATCTCTTGGTGTTGGGGAACTTTTCGGAGTTTAATTCTGAACTCTTGAATGAAGCTTGGTGGAAATTTTGAGGTTCTCCTCAAAATTTCTGCCCCAGTTAAAGGTTTCATGATGAATCTCATTCCATTGGCAAAGGACTTGAGACTCTATGGGGATTATAAGATTCTTTCTCGATATTCACTTTCGATCGCTCTTCGGCACATTCTGTATTCCAATTTGTTGGAGACGATCTTCGCCTTTTGAATTTTCAAGATTCCTTTCTCAAACATTCTGCCCCAGTTTCCATTTCCTAGGTGATATGACCGAGCCATTGTTGCATTTACGTATCCACAAGCCATCTCTTGTTTTGCTGGAAATGACTTTCTTTTTCTGAATTTTTGAGACTTCTTTCTCAAAAATTCTGCCCTGTTTTCATTTCCTGGGGTGATATGACCGAGTCGTTGTGGCGCCTACGTATTCTGTTGAGGCAGGAATCAGGTCAAATATAGTTCCCACACTCGTAGTGGGAGAATGTTGAAAATGATTAAAGGGATGACCGAGGCCGACACAGGCCGCCTACGTATCTCTTTCTTGAAAATTCAGGTCGAACGTAGTTCAAGAGGGGAATGGGAAAGATAGATTTTTCTAAGGGGTTGACCAAAGCCGACACAGGCCGGCTTCGTATCTCATTTTTGAGAATTCAGGTCAAACGTAGTTTGTACATAGAGGATAAGGATATTTTAAGCTATTACAAAACATAAAAATGATTACAATCAGAAAGTGCGATTACAGGGAAAGAAAGCTAAAGAAAAACTATCCTCAGGCGTAGTATCTCTTCACAGCATCGGAATTGATTGGTTTGGTCCATACTTGACCATCCATCTTAGACAGAATCAAAGCTCCTCCGGATAACTCCTTTGGACAACGTACGAGCCTTGCCAATTAGGTGCAAATTTTTCTTCGTCTCGTGGGAGGGAAGGATTAACTGTCCATTCCTTGAATTGAATTCTGGATTGACCAGTAAATTTTGGAAGATGATGTTTGTGCTCATTCTCATCCCATTATTGTAGGACCAGTCAAAGATGTTGACGTATAGCTTGAGGAGGCGGATAAGCTCTTTCTTTTGTACTTTTGACAAATGAACAGCAATGCTGATTTCTTTCACTTGACCATTGCCTTCCAGATTGACTACCTCAAACTCTTTTAGGTGAGGCCTTTTCTGGTCTTCCAAATTCTTAGACTTTTTGGTTGTTCGTTCAAAGACCATGATGTCTTCAACATACTCCTTTAAATCATCATCGTCTAGCTCGATTTGTTTGTTAAGATTTTGACATGACATGACAGTGGCAGGTTTTAACTTATTATTACCGAAACCAAAACAAAATGAGTTAGACAATAACAAGTAAACACAAATAATTTTGAACAATAACTGTTTTTGAAATAAGGAGGCTTTCGTTGAAATTCTGAAAATATTCACAAACTATGGCTACAACCCACACGAATGTAGGTTCATGCCTTTGGGAAAGCAGTAAATAGTATGAGGAATATTAAAACATAAAGGGTGGGTTGCAGAGCCTCATCTGGATCATCATCGATTTTTCATAAAACAAAGTCTTTATCTACCCGACTGAGCGGAGAGTCACGAGGGAAATTGCAACCCAATTCTGCAACTTTTGCTAGGCTCGGCGTCCCTAATCACGGCTGCTTCAGGGACTTCTTTTAATATGGCATCACATTCTTTGAATAGGTCTCCTATTCCATCCCCTTGATCATCACTTGTAGGGAAAGATTGGGATAGATGAGTCAAAGGTCTTAGCAATTCTCGATCATCCTCTTTATTAAAAATAGTTCTTGCACACCATTCGTCATCAATTTCGTCTGTACTGATGGTCACCCCTCTATGTTTTGGTGAAGGATTGCTACCAGGAGAGGTTGTTTGGAGAATGATGACTCTTTGATCGATTAAGTTCTGAATTTCATGTTTCAGATTGATGCAATCTTCAGTGGTATGTCCGACACTTCCTGAATGATATGCACAATGTCGATTAGATTTGAAAAATTTAGATGCTAGGTTAGCAGGCTTGGGTTCGATAGGCCGAATTAGTCCAGCTGCTTTCAGTCTCTCAAATAGTAGAGTTCGACTTTCAGCTAATAGAGTAATGACCCGGGGAGGCTTCTTCTTATGACTTGGATAAAATATTTTATTTTGGTATGTTGAGGTAGCTACTTTGCGGTGGATTTGAGTAGAAAGGAATTGGTGCTTGAAAATTTGGCTGAAAGTTTTGGTATGTTTGTGGAGGCGGCTTGTAATTTGGAGATGGAGTTTGATATTTAGCTCGGGCATAAAAGATAAGATAGGGGCTTTGCGAGGTTGAAGGGTAGACTTTTTGTGGCGAAGGATTTATCGAGTCATATTTGAGAGACTTTTTCGTGCTCCAGTTATAAGAAATTGCAAGGGTATTGTTGGAAAAGTGTTCAGGTGCCGCCGTATTCAAGGGAGGGACATGAAGTAGAGACCTTCCTTCACTTGGGGTGGGTAATTTTGCATGGATGATCAAATTAATCAGACTTCTTGTCTCTCTCATCTCATTCCTCATCTTATCAACTTGTTGCGCCATTAGCGCAATCAACTCACTTTGCTTAGATAAGTGAGTAGTCATCCTATTAAAAGTGATGTTCTCAATATCCTCAGTCATTATTGTTTTCCCTAAGTTACGATCAGGGGAGGAAACCTTGCTTTCACTTGATTTTATGAGGTAAGAGGATTCTGCCATTTTTTCTCAACACAGATCAGTTTCTTTACCTGTTACAGGAAAAATAACTCAAAAGGGAGAATATGTTAGATTCCATACGTGGTAAACAACTCAAGATATGACTGAAAATATACACATAAAGTTGCTTTTCATGAAAGCAAATTTGCTCGAGAGTTCGACGGACAGGATCGATTTGGGGTAGGTAGATTCTACCAGGAGATTTGACTTATCGAGTCTTCAGCACTTGATATATCTTTTGAATTCTTCGGCATTTTGGTCGAAGTGGGGAAATGAAAATTTCTGTAGTTTGGATAAGGCAAGTTCGTTTTCCGAACAAGACTTAAAAGGGTTTTAAGAAGTATTTGGATTTTTTCTAGGGAAATTTGAAGAACTCCGAGAATGATTTTGGTCGGACTTTGCACGGTGGGATTTTATCCTGCCTACGAGTTCTAAAATGTTCAAATAGGAGTTGATCAATTCATCTTTGATTTGAGCAACAAAGATAAGCACGCAAGACAGTTATATCACATAACAGTTCATAGCGCGTCCTATACGAATATGTGCCCTTTTTATGCCTGAGGTAGGCCTAACGAATTGAAGGATGTGTGCCGTTTGTAAGACATTCCATTGCCCCAAAATATAATGTATACAAATTGATTGAATTAAATGGGGATACAAAATAAGGGGAAGGGAAGTACAAATGAATATCAGTCCCACGCAGGGGTACATTCCTAAGCTAGGCCTCCATGGACTCTTCATTCTCGAACTTCTTGAACTTCTTGCAAATTTCGAACGCCTTTCAGATGGCAGTCTTCAAAATAAAAGACTATCTAAATATATCCCAACCCCGAGGGATGATGGTTCGTACAATACGACATTATATCCTTCAATTAAACTTATAAGGGATGATCGTCTTTTATTGACTCATGGTCAATAGATGCAAGGTGGTCTTTCTAATGGGCCCAATACCCCTAAGGTATTAGGTCGTCCTACGACAATGCCTAAAATGGATTTTGGTTTAGCTTTACGCTAGGTGTCTAGAGTGGGTTTGCTTTGAAATAGACCAGGTCCCAAGTGGATAACTTAGCTTGAAAATACGATAGCCATTGGACGCATGACGTACTCGTAAACTATCATATTTTCGAGAAACTGTTATTTATAGCGAGAGGCCACGGGATCGTGAACCTTCCTAAAATATAAATAAAATCACATGCCATGTGGCGGAATATGCTATGAGATTCAATGACAGTATATTTTGCGATAAATAAACACATAATCAAACATTAATTAAAATTTACTAACTATTACAATATTTTGAATAGTTAGTCACATAAAGTTAGTCAAAAATAGTTTGAATTTTTGTTAGAACCTAAATAAATCCCCAGCAGAGTCGCCATTTCTGTTTTATCCCTTTTTGGATTTGTTAAAGAGATGGTAAAAATGGTTTTTGACTATTGAAAGATTATTTCAAAACTTAAAGCAAATTTCAAAATAATTCTTAAACAAAACAGAGTCGCCACTTAATTTTGATAAAAAAAATTAAGAAAACTTAAAAGAATTTCATAGACTTAAAAACAGAAATAATCTTTAAAATTAGAGAAAATGGGTAAGGGTTCTAGTAACGTCTTAAGAAGGGTTTTAAGGCACTTAAGAACGTCCGTTTAAAAAATGGTTGACCAAAATAATTTTAACCAACTTAAATAAAGATGACTAATTTTGCAAAACATAAAAAAATATTTGAAGATTTTTGAAACATGGAATAATTTCAACTAAAGGGAATAATTTATTTTAGAAAAATATAATTGCTTAAGGAAACATTATTTGAAGAAAGGACTTGAACAATTTTTATTCTTTCAAATTAAGAGTGTGAAAATAAATAAATAGAGTTGCAAATTTATTTAAAACAATGGCTATTTGAGGAAAATGATCATAAGAGAAAATGATATTAAAAGAAGCCAAGAAAGATGTATAAATTTAAAAGAATTGATAGCCAAGGAGATTTTTAAACTAACTTGAAAAATTGATTAACATGTGAAAAATATTTTACGACATTCCAAAAATTATCAAGCCTAAGTGAGACTAATAGCACATGAATGAGAAGTATTTTATTTGAAAAATCTATTTTAGGCAACTTAATACAAAATCCGACTTTTCTCATTTTTAACCAAGCAAAATTAAGTTATGCTATTTTAGACAAACAAATTGCAAGGATTAAAGAAAAATAACAACACTTTAGGGGATCTATTTAGACTAATTAAATTAAAGTTCGTTAATACAAACAATTAACAAAAAACAAACTAGATAAAAATAAAGAGACAAGGAAAGAATTGAGCTTCTCATGCCCATTTGCAAATGTCCAGATTTGGACTTCAAACTGATGGACTTAGAGTCCATTTCTGGCTTGTATACCAGCTACTTGTTTTCTCTGTATATCAGCCTCCTTTAGTGTATATCTGCATCTTCACGCTTGTATTTTTGTGTATATGACTGTATGCCAGCCACACATCTTTGCCTTCCACCTGTATATTAGCTTCCCTTTCCGCCTTTGTATATTGCAGTATACCAGTCTATTCTTGGCTTGGTTGGAGCTAGACTCGAAGGAATTTATTGGGTTTTAACCCAACTAAATAGATGATGAAACAGGGAGTCCATATGGACTCGATATGAGCCGCGATCATGCAAATAAGAAGAAGGTAAGGATCAATTATCAATTTTAAGCATTAATACTGCCACATATGTAAAAGAAAAATCCAACACCAAGTGCGAGCATTTAAAGGCACACAACAATTCATTTAACCCAAAACTACCATTTTGTGAACCCTTACTTAAGCTAATTATTCAAGCATAAGGGAAAACCTATGTAGTCTAGTACATACTTCACACATCATAAAAAGCAACCAACTTCAAAAGAGCAAGTTACACACGAAGATTACATCGAAGATGCCTTACTGTTTCAATGAGAAAAACAAACAAACATCTAATAAGTTGGGAAAAAGAGACAATAACTTGTTCTTACGGAAGAATCATGCTACTGTATGTGGAAAAAAGCTTCACTTACAACAAGTAAACCAAAAACAGAATGCAACATAGAAGGGGGGAAGGGTAGACTTTCAAAATGATTTCCTTTTTTTTTTTTTGAAAAAAACAGGAAGCAATCTCAAAGGAAAGTCTTCCACCTTACTGGATAGATCATGAACTGGTTAAGAAAAGAGGCCCTCACACATTATTTTCAAACTAAAACGAATGGGATAGAGCAAAGCTAAAGCAGATGATACATCAAAAAACTATATAGGAATGAAGCCTTATCAGTCTATTCCGATGCATAATGTAATCAATTTAAGACTCCGAAGATGGAGGAGGGGAGGGGAAGCATATTAACTAGTTAAACAGCCAACTAAACGAGCCGACTAAACCAATAGACATATGATTCAGCAAATGGATAGGCAGATTTAGACTTAAAAGAAATTGATGCTATGACTCTCATTCTACCAATTTTTTTCCAAGAATCAGATGCTGCTACTTTGTTTCCGCACAATGTTTATTTCTAGGGGTTCACGTTTTGAGTTTTCAAACAAGATGATATCTCAAGCTAAACCACCATAGCATACGAAAGGGAAGCAGGGGAAAGGCAGGAAAAGTTTAAGCGACATAACATGCACAATAATGTCTTAACCTCCTTAATCTTAATGGAAAAAGCTCATATATTTCAAGTAAATCATGAGAGTAATGAAGAGTCATCAAGGGAATAGATCATGCTTGCACAAACTGGAACAAATATCCTTTACATATGAGACAGACATGCCAAACACATATTTTTTGAATAACTAACCAAGAGGAAACAATAGGGAGTATCGGGTCTGTGGGAACATTTGGGGAAAACCGAAACCTTGTGGATTCAAAGCTTCTCCCAAAAAAACTCAACCATTCCCCGAAAGACTCAACCTATTATTTCCCTAATCATACAGAACCAACAACAGTCAGCCAATTCACGAACAGAACTCGACACGACCAAATAAACAACAACAAACCAACACACAAATCTCAATAACCAACCAACTATAGTAAGAACAAGAGAAGTAAATTGAAGGGAAATGGTATGTTACCTTTTTCCGGGCAGCAAAGCTGAGACGAGACGAGTTGAATTTTTTCCGATGACTTTCTGACGGATTAAAAGGTTGAGGATTCTTGGTTCTCAAACAACAAGAGAAACTCCGAACATCAAGAGGAATAACTCACGAAATTCTCACAAAAAACTCAACTAAAACAGTGTGATTTTCACCTTTTCGACTTGATTTTTCAGATTTCCCCAAGTGCTAGAGAAAAAGACTCTCCAAAACCTTGCTATTCGAAAAAACCTCCCTTAATCAATGAGCAAAGGGGGGTTTATATAGGGGGATTAGGAGAAGGGAAAATAGTTTAGGAAATAGCCACATTTTGCAAAATGTGGCCAGATTTTAACCGAATTGAATTGAGATTGTAGCCAAATTTGATTTAAAGGGTGACCAAATTGAATTGGTTAGGAATTTTAGGCCGTAATTAAAATAGGAACAAACTAAATACTATCAATTAATTGAGCTTTTATTATCTGACACAACTAAAAATAATTAATTCGCTACCAAATTAACCATGTGTTTATAAAAACATCAGTTCACAATTTAATTCTCGGTTAAATTATTTTGGCCAAAATAGGCAGTTAACATCTTGAAATAATTTTGGAAAAAATCTTTTGAATATCTATTAAAACTCACAAAATGATATACATCTATATATATTATGAATATACTTAGACGCATGTTTATTCATGAAGATTATAGAATATTCTCCGGAATTAATTTTGAATATTCTTTTTAATTACAAAATTAATTATTTAAAATTATCTAAAATCTAAAAGCTCGATAATTAATCAAATAGTGGAGGGTAAAAATTAAGTGTCAACAATGGGTTCTCTCGAATCACCACGAGTAAGCAATAACTAACAAATTAACTTGGGTGAGTTGGGTTATTTATAACCCCAACTCTTAGATGAGAATTTTCGGCAACCAAACTATCTCTAGCTTTGATCTAGAGTGGAAACCCCAAATCCCCACTATTAAACCTTCCCTAATTTAGGAACTCCTCTTTCAAGCAAGCACCCAATTTAGTAAGCTAAGTCAATGTTTGCAACCATTAACTATAGAGGATTCAATAGACCCAAATGATAAATCAAGAGAAAGCACAAGATTTAGAATTAGAATCCCAAATAAGTATTATCTCTAACTCAAAACCCAAATCTCAATTCAACAAATAAATCCTACAAATTAGAAATTAAGAACAAGAGTTGAAGAATGGAATTTAAGATTTTTACAATACAAAGCTTTCAAATCATCACTCTCTATGGTGTAGGTTGATGAACTTGCTCTCCAAGCTTGCCAAAAAATTGTGAGAATATCCAAAGATTAGCCAAAGATCGGTTCCCAATCGGCTAAAAAGAGTTTTATGTGAATTGGGGTTTCCAAAAGTGGGAATTTCCAAATCTATCCTGCCGCTGATGATGCCTTAATCACGATCGCATGCACAAGCTTCGCGATTGCAAGGTTCTGTGATTTCTTTCCACGTGGTTGCGTGGCTCCACTCTCGCAATTGCATGGCTTTGAGTTCCTGTGCATCGCGATCGCCTGGCTCTACTCTCGCGATCATGAAGGCCAATTCAATGTCAGTGATCAGTAGCTCCACTAAGCTCCCGTTTGACTTATATTCACTCGAATCTTTCTCGAACACTTCTAAAACACAGATACCTGTAAAATAGAAGTAATCCGTGTCAAATGCACTATTTATCCATTTTAAATTAGCAAAAGCACAAGATTAAAAGCTAAATAAGTAGGTAGAATACCGACTTATCAAACCCCCAAACTTGAACTATTTCTTGTCCTCAAGCAACTAAAAATTTTATTTCAAGAGGCACACCACACAAGTGCAAAGACATCGCTTCAAGCCAAGGAAGACCCACAATCACTAAACATGACTTTGATTGGTACTAATGATTAGTCAATCACATGATAGTTTAATCTAAACATGCCCCCCTCTATTCAAAACACAATACAAGGATGCAATGGAACTATGAGAATAACCAAGTGACAACAACCAATCCTCAAGATGTGACTCAAACTACTAGCTTACCAACATGCTCTTTTGACTCATTTTTGGAGTTTATCAACGTCACCAACTATCCTAATTCGCATGCCCTCTCCAGAACGAAAGTCCCAAAAATACACACTATGTACAAATACAATCACAAGGGACAAATACAAAAAACACCCACACTCACAAGGAATTTCGAGTACCAACAAGTATCAACCATAAGCTTGCCCTTATTTTCATTCGCCACTAGCTTAAGAACAATCGGTTGGAGATCTCAAAGGTATTTTCTAAGCTTGTAATGTAGGCTTGGGGACGGGTAGGATACACATTTGGATTCAAGTGACTACTTCCTCCTCGAACTCTACACAACTTTTTCAATTCAAAACCAAGGCCATTTCCTTCATTTTCATTCAACACGAGGCACCATTTCACTTCTTTTTATTTGAAGCCTCAATTCTTGTCATTTCCTTCACCTTGGAGGATTTTCTTTCTTTCCTTTCCTCTTTGCTTTTCTTTTCAAAATCTTTTTTTTTGGCAATTCTCTTTATACAACAAACCAAGATAAGTTCAATTAGCACTCCTCCAAGGTACCTTTTATAAACCCCCAAACTTAGGCTTTTAGCCTCGATTTCACACTTGTGGAGTTCAAGGAGGGATGGGTTCAAGAGAGGGATTCATTGTAAAAATGGTTCAAGGCTTGTAACGAGGTTGCCAAAGAAGAGGTATTATGCTCAAGAGGGGTGACTAATGATTCAATATAAGTGCAATGGTGGCTTTTAAGACTAAGTAGGCTTCAATAATCACAAAGAAGGCCTAAGATCATTTCTCCAACCAAGAGTAATCAAGACTAGCATTAACGATTAACCGGGCAAGTTCTAGTTAACACAAGCAAGCACAAGAATTATTCAACTAAACCTCACCACACATGGTATGCGAATCATTCAAGAAGGATCGATTTTAACTTCCTAAGCAAGAACAAAGAGGAGCCATTCCATATTATCATCTCTAATGAGCTAAGAGTTACAAAAAGATCAAAGGGGTTGTCACAAACATCATTCTTCGCCATGCACTTTTCACAATTGTTTTGAAGGGTATGCCTATTTCACTTAGCATGCAAGACTACTTCATTAGTATCAAACAAGTCAATCTCAGCCAAAACCTCAAAAGACAATGATTTTCCCTTAAGAATGACGTTACTCAGTCTATTATTGGGCCAATTCATCTATCTAAATTGATATGGCTACTCAAGGCTCATCAACACACCAATCCCATCACAAAGGAAACATGAAATTCGCACATATAAAAGTGCAAGTTGCATATGAGAAGCTCATGCGGTTTGCACAATGACATATGCGATAAAGTGCTCTCAGCACTATCAAGTTTTATCTATCCTAATAGGTACTCAGACTTCCCCTGGCTCCAAAATATCCAACAAGCCTACTATAAAAAGAAAACAAAGAAGCTACAAGAAAAGAAACTAACAACCTAATCCATCATTTTCATCCATAGAAACTCCAAAACTCAACAAGGGCATAATAATATAAGACAATACCAACAAGGGCTCACCAATATCCAACATCAACATAAAAAAGCCCAGCGAGGGCACAATAATATCCAACAATCAAAACCAACAAAACAAAACATGCTAGATAAAGTATGTCAGCTATCCCCAACTAGCATAATGCAGTGCCCTCACTACATCAAAACAAGACAAGAGTTTGAGGGGGCTCCCTGAAGGGTGTATCACTCAGAACCAGAGCTGCTAGGCCCTGAAAGGACCTAATCTGCCTCATCAGTATCATCCTTAGCCTCAGACCCACACAACTTTCTCAGAGTGCTCATCATCTTTGTGAGGAACTTGTGTTTCTTTCTATCGTGGTCCCTCTACTTTTTCTGTTGCCTCTCCACTTTAGACAACCTCTGCTTGATGTGCTGCTACTGGTTCACTATATTAGCTAGTGTAGGGACACTAGGATTAGTGGAAGATAATGGACCGGGTGCCAGTGTGGTGGAACTCTCACTCGGACCTGAAGGTAGGCCTGCTACAATCTGGCAAAGATAGGCATCCATGCCATAGACCTGGCTGGAGATATGGCATAGTGTCGAGGGACCAATTCTGAGGGTGCCAATAGCCTCATCAGCAACAACTGACTCAAGTGCGTCGCCAGATCTGGAGAATAGACCAAATGAGGGTGAATCTATACAGATCTTCCCTTTCTTCGATGCTTTCATGACTCCTCTCTTATTTAGAGGGTGAATCAATTTTTTGGGCTTCCTTTCATTTTCACCATCCCTCTTTGCAACTCTGGCTTCATAGCATAAGTGAGTGATCAATGAAGGGAAAAGTAAACTTTTGCTACCGTCAAGGACCACTTGTTGAATTTCTTGGATGATCAGTTGCCCTACATTCACCGGAATACCCTCCATCATAGCACAAATGACCCTTGCTTTATCGGTGGTCACATCAAATTCATTCTTGGAAGGTATAACTCGGGCACAAATGATCGAAAGCCAAGTGCAGGCTTCAAGGTTAAACTTGGAGGATTCAATCCGCGTATACAATGCTATCCATTGTGGGACTGTACCGTCATGTAAGTGCTCCATAAACCAATTGGTCCCTATTTCTGTAGCTCAGGCTTTGTATGTGGCATTGTAGACATTTGGGAGGTGGTAGTATCCATTAATCAACTCCGGATCTAAATGAACCAACTTGCCCTGAACCATCACAACCAAGTCATTGGAAAAGTCCATCTCAGCCGCATTAGCATAAAATTCATAGACCACGACAAAGTTTTCCTTGATAGGCTCAGCGGCGAAGCACAACCACCCACTAGTAACCAACTTTCCATGGAAGTCGGCCCACTTCTCTTCTAATCCATCCAACATAATACCTTTCTCCCTTATGATTGGCTTCGTCAAGTGATGATCATATAGTTGGGAGAACTTGAGGGAGACAAAGGTGCCTTGGTCAAAATATTCCTTGTCGGCCACTTGGTTGGCATCTTCATGTTCAATTTCAACCATTTTAAAGCCTTAAGTACCTACATGAGGAACAAAATTGTCAAACACAAATATAGGCACGTAAACAATATATTGGGATATGATTAGGCCAAAGAAATGAGCGAGAATGATCCTGGACAGAGTTGGGAAGAGCCACTATTTTTGGGACTGTGAAAACTGGTCATCACGATCACAAAAATTTTTACCGCGATTGCAAAGACCAATATATTTTTTTCAGAAAATTAAGTCATCGCAATCGCAGAATGGGACATCGCGATCATGAAGCTCAGAGAAGTTGGTCACTGTAATCGCAAGATTGGGCATCGCGATCGCGAAAATCATCTTCTTGCCCAGAAAAATTCATTCAGACATTTAGTCAAATAGGTGCCTTGCACCCTTTAGTTCACCATTTTTACATCACATAGGGGTCATTTTTTATCCAAAAAAATCAGTAAGCCAATAGTATTCCATCCCCCAACCAGATTTCACCCATAAATTCATACCACACACCCGATTCACGCATATTGTTGAAAGAAAAATAATACCCACTTGGGTGCTTAAAACCACTTATTTTAGCACAATAAGGGTGAATCGAAGAAGATAAATAAGAGACCGTACCTGAGGAGTTACAAAGATGCTACGGAATTGAAGTTGATGGTAGATTGTATTCTCTCCTTAGGAGAGAAAATAAGCCACGTTTCAAAGCAAATTTTTGCTTTTGAAACTGCTCCTCTGATTTTTTATTACCTGTAAATGGTTCGTTTGCTCGCGATTGTGTGACCTTATCATGCGATAGCGATGAGTTAAGATCACACAACTCTACGCGATCGTGAAGGGTCTCACACAATCGCGAAGAGTTATTGAGATTTTACCTCATCGCGATCGCGATGGTCAAGGGTCGCAATCGTGATGCCTCTTTGCATGCCAGTTTCAGAAATTTTCCCAGTGCACTATTTTTCCATGCAAAGTTAGGTGCGACGGGCACTTTGGGAGATATGAAATGCACCAATTTCGCACAAGCCAAGATTTTTACTCAGTTCACTGTTTGCTTGTGCGATGGCATGTGCGACGAGCACTCTTCCAGGTGCAAAAATACATTTTTCAGAGGTATTTTTGGTGCTTCTCAACAAATTGTTCCTCTTATCATTCCTTTGGGAACCTAAAGATAAACCAAAAAGAAACAAAAAGTGATGTAAAGCATAAAAACAATGGGTTGCCTCCTACCAAGCACATAATTTAACATCGCGGCACGACGCCGGCTACCTCACCATCTAGATTTCCACTTGGAAGATTTGAACCTTCGACCTAAACTTGAATCAAACTACTGGTGAAAATCACGGGGTGAAGGTGTGAACATGAGAAGGCTATTTTCATGGTTTTGCATTTTTCGTTTTTTCGCCTTCAAGTGAGGAAGGTCACTTTGCCCTCTTGCAATAACAAACTTGAAATCGGTTAAACCTCGATCCACCCTCCTTCCAAGGTCCTCCAAGATCTTGATTACTTAAAATTTCGTCCACTCAACCAAACTCAAGGACGAAGAGTGGTTGGAGTAGGATTTGGACGTCTCCACCTTCAATCTTGTTTCCTTCATCGTATCCTCACTTTCGAATGTACTAGAGTCTTTCAAGATAAATATTTGGACTTTGCTTTGCAACTCTAGTATTATTCGCTTAATCTCGGTATGACGAGTCATATATGAGGTTGTTGGTTGCCACAACACCTCCAATTCATGTGCATCCCTTGTGTCTTCCTCTTCAATAGGGAATAATTCAAAACTACTACCCACATCCGTGCATGTGTCAACAGGGGAATTCACGTTAGTGTTCAAGTTTCGGATAGCAATTTCAAGTAGCCCTTCTTTTTGCTTTCTCTTGACATGTCTATTCTATAATATCTCGAACATTGGTAGCATTCTTTCACGTTGTTCTTTATAGGCCTTAAGTTGGTGATTTAGGTTTAACATCCATTCTAGGCTCACCACCTTACCTAACACAAATTTTTCTTCTTGTTGGGGTTCAAGCACTACCGGTAAAAGCTCACTCTCGGGGGATGTCATATTTTACAAATCTTTATCTTCATCCTCAAAGTGATTTAATTGAGCTCAATGTTTGAGACATGTTCATTTTCTCGGCTCGAATGGTTTTCTTCATCAATATGACCAAAAGGAGTAGACAAATCCACCATGGGTTGCAAGACACATTTTTTGTCCTCTTCTTCTTTAGCCCCTGCATCCACAAAGCCTTGCTTTATGAATTGCACACCCTCCTATGTGATATCTTGCTTGGCCAAGAGAGTTTGAATCATGGCATATAGGCTTTCCGGGTAGGTGTCTTCTTCATCAACTTGATTAGAGGCGTGGACAAGTCCGCCATGGATTGCTTGGAATGATTTGTCTCCTTGCCTTCATTCATTCTCATGTCCACCAAACCTTGCCTTATGGATTTCATACCCTCCTCTTGGGTTTCTAGCAAGTCCAAGAGGGTGTGGAGCTTAGCCCATATGCCTTCTTCACTTGCTAATTCATGGTTCCTATTAGGATCACAAGTACCACTAGCAACATTGTTAGCATAAGAGGGGGAGGGGGGGAAGGATAGTCATTAGGTCAATTTCTCCAATGTCCATCACGACCACCACACAAATAGAAATTACGCTCTTCATAGGAACAAGAAGGTGAATATCTCCCTCTCCTAGGGCCAATCATACATTTCCACCAAAAGTGGGGTCCTCCACAATAACAACAGGGATCATTATCACAAGGGTTGAAACCACCAACATCTCTATCATTTCGAGATGCCATGAAATCACTAAACAAAATAAAACTAAACAAAAGAAGAAACAACTATTCATAAAATTGAACAAGAGTAAGTAAATTCAAATTCTAAACTAACTCAATATGCCAAATTTTTCCCTGGCAATGACGCCATTTTTGATAATGCTCAAACGTACTCTCCAATTAGGAAGTATTGGCGATCGTTAAGCAAAACACATTTATAATTCCCAATGGATGTCGGGGTCGAACCCAAAGAGAACAATGTAATTGTGATCAAGCTAAAAAGGAATCTAAGCAACTTATTGAAGTTCAATTAACAAAAGAAAATATATCGATAGGGTTTTTTTTATACTAAAACAAAAGATAAAGAAAATGAAATAAAAGATAGATTGATCAATGGCTTTCACCTTGCTTTCGTCAAGAAAGGACAATAAGGGAGATTGGGAATGGGAATTCAATTCACAAGACTTGCACCCGATTAACACATGGGTAGTCTTGGCTAAAGGTGAACTTAACCATCTTTCAACTAATCAAGCGACAATCCTCATGGGTTCTCTCGAATCACTAGGAGTGAGCAATAACCAACAAGTTAACTTGGGTGAGTTGGATTATTTCTAACCCCAACTCTTAGATGGGAGTTTCCGGAAACTAAACTATCTCTATCTTTCATGTAGAGTGGAAACCCCATATCTCCACTATTAAACCTTACCGAATTAAGGAACTCCTATTTCAAGCAAGCACCCAATTTAGTAAGCTAAGTCAATGTTTCAACCATTAACTATAGATTCAAGCATGGAGGATTCAATAGACCCAAATGATAAATCAAGAGAAAGCACGAGATTTAGAATTAGAATATCAAATAAGTATTATCTCTAACTCAAAACCCAAATCTCAATTCAACAATTAAATCCTACAAATTAGCAATTAAGAACAAGAGTTGAAGAATGAAATTTAAGATTTTTACAATACAAAGCTTCTAAATCTTCACTCCTATGGTGTAGGTTGATGAACTTGCTCTCCAAGCTTGCCAAACAATTATGAGAATATCCAAAGATTAGCCAAAGATAGGTTCCCAATCGGCTACGAAGAGTTTTATGTGAATTGGTGTTTCCAAAAGTGGGAATTTCCAAATATGTCATGCAGTTGATGACGCCTTTATCGCGATCGCGTGCACAAGCTTTGTGATTGTGAGGTTCTATGATTTCCTTCCACGTGGTCACGTGGCTCCACTCTCGCGGTCGCGTGGCTTTGAGTTCCTGTACATTGCGGTCACTGGTTCTACTCTCGCTATCATGAAGTCCAATTCAATGTCAGTGATCAACAGTTCTATTTATCTCCCGTTTGACTTATTTTCACTCGAATCTTTCTCGAACGCTTCTAAAACATAGATACCTATAAAATAGAAGTAATATGTGTCAAATGCACTATTTATCCATTTTAAATTAGCAAAAGCACCATATTAAAAGCTAAATAAGTATGTAGAATACCGACTTATCACCTACGAGGCTATATCAATGCCTAAGAGGGCTATAGTAAGCCTGTGGGGATATAAGAAGACATGATTGCCTTCGGGGCTATATAAAGAATTCCTAAAGGGGTTATTATGAAATGCAATGTGCCTAATGAGCTACTGGACATAACAATGGCCTTCAAGGCTATGTGTAAAGTGCTTGAGGGGATATTAAGATGTAATGACTGCCTACGGGGCTAGGGGACTAACGATAGGGTATATAGACTGAATTAATACCTTTTAGGCTTATAGGGCCCCAGATAGGTGGTCTTGTTTGTTGTTTGTACCTGCCAACCTTATGGAGGCTCTATTAGGCTGTTATTTGATTATTATTGGTAGGTTATGATCTAGGAGCAGGTAGGTATGCTCGGTTATCTTTGACTCTTTTATCTAGTTTCTTTCAACACTTTATAATTCTCGTACAATTATTATCTTACATTAAATACTCGGTATATTATCTCGTACTGATGCTTCATTGGTTGGGGGTGCTGCATTCATATCTGTAGGTCCCAATAGATGACCCGAGAGACCTTTACAACAACACGATTGAGTCCTAGTAGGTTGGCTAGCCCTTTTCTTCCAGAGTGGCTAGAGTTTTTGAGGTTTGCTGGCTTTTGTTATAGATAGCTTTTAGGTAGGCCGAGGCCTTGTCCCAGCCAAGTTGTATTACTCTTACAGGCTTGCAAAATTTTAGTTGTATAGATGTGTGCTGTCGGTCATATTGGCCTCGTTATTTTGTTATTGTTGCACAATGACCTATTATCCTTTATCGTATATGTACATATATGCACAATTTTTATGTTTCTAGACAGCATGGTGGCCTCGATGGCCTGCACAAGATTTTGTTTCTGTTCTACATGAATTTCTGGGTTTTGCTGAGGTTATTATTGGTCTTTTTGATAGGGGCCTTGCCAGCCGAGGTCTTATCTTTAAGCCGAGATATACTTGTTTCTTTCTATGATTTTGTGATTGGTAGTCTGCCAATAGTGTAGTTGTCCAGCAAGGGTCGGTTCAGGTCTAATGTGGCATCAAGTGCCAGTTACGTCCCTAAGCTGAGGCGTTCCTAAGGAGTCTGCAAATCGTGTCTAGTAGAGTCTTGTTTATAAATGTACTATACACCATATTCTATAAGCAAGGAGCTACATGAAATGTTAGAATTGTTACCCTTCTTTTGCTCAAATCTTTCTATAGAGCTAAGTCTTAAGGGTTGAATTTTTGGGCTTATAACTGTTATTTTATACAGGGAGATACCCGATACCAGACCGACCATATCTAGACAGAGGCTAGATACAGCTACAGGTGAGGGTACTATCAAGGTACCAATTGTAATGATAGCCCATCCCAAGGCCCATGAGGAGACATCTTCTCAGCCCCCTCCAATTTCTCCACCACCTTAGGAGCCTCCGAGGGCTACAGGACCCCTGGATCTACTGCCAGTACCACCTTCAGCTCCTTCTATTCCATCTAATTAGGATTTTAGGAGTGTAGTTGCACAGCGTCAGCCAGTTGTGCCAAATATTGCCTGACCTTCTGAAAGGCGTGAAAGTTCAAAAGTTCATGAGTTTCTCACCTTGAGTCCTCTATAGTTTTTGGGTACAGACCGCAAAGAGGATCCTCACCACTTTGTAGATCAACTTCACAGGATCCTTAGGGTCATGCATACCTCAGTGACTGAATCAGTTGAGTTAGCAGCATTCCAATTTCTGATGTTGCAGTATTGTGGTACGAAAGTTGGGAGAGATCCAGGGGGATATGCACCTCCACCCACTTGGGATAGTTTTAAAGAGGCTTTTCTAGATCATTATTTTCCATGAGAGATTTAGGATGCTCGGGTAGATCAATTTCTAAACCTCGAGCAGGGAAGCATGAGAGTTCGAGAGTATGTGCTGAGATTTGATTCTTTGGCTAGATATGCACCAGCATTTGTTGATACGATGCATGATAGGGTACTTTAGTTTGTGGCAGGGCTTGCTTCAGAGTATATTGGTGCTTGTACTACATCTGCACTAAATAATGATATGGATATCTCGCAGATTCAGGCCTTTTCATAGGGTATATAGGAGCAACGACATTAGAAGTATATAGCTGAGAGGGTCGAGAGAGAGCAACAGAAGAGGGCTAGTCCTGTTGGTTCACAGGGAGAGTTTCAGGGTGGTCCCAAACCTCGATATTCTAGTAGGCTACCTAGGCCTCCACCACAATATTTCCAAGGTAGTAGACTTGATCGTCGGGGATAGTCAGGCCCAGGCGAGGCTTCACGAGCATCAAAATATCAGCAGCAGAGAAGTTCAGGTCAGGCTAGGTCAAGCCCACCACGTTGTGCTACTTGTGGTAGGATGCACTTTGGGAGATGCAGGCAGGGTTCCACAGCTTGTTATTCTTGTGGACAGGAGGGGAATGTGTGAAGGAACTGCCCGACTGGAGATCAGGGTGGTATGGGTCAGCAATAAGTTTTTCCTTATTGGTACATTCTATGAGGCGTGGACCCCAGACTTTAGCAGACAGAGGTAGAGGCTAAGAGGGAGCATCTAGTTCTGGCAGTGGTAAGAATCGTTCATATGCATTAGCAGACTCTCAAGACTCAGAGTCGTCACCAAATGTTATGATAGTTACATTGACTGTTTGCTCCTATTATGTTTATGCTTTGATGCATCCAGGCTCTACTCTATCCTATGTTACCCCATTTGTTGCGGAGAAATTTTGTATAGCACCAAAGTTGTTACAACAACCCTTTGTTGTATCTACACCAGTTGGTGAGTCTATCATAGTTAGGAGAGTCTATCGAGGTTGCATGGTAGAGATTGTTGCCTGTCAAACCTTTGTAGACCTGGTAGAGCTAAAAATAATTGATTTTGATGTTATTATGGGCATGGATTGGTTAGCGTCATGTTATTCTAATGTCAAGTGTTGGACAAAGATTGTTAGATTCTATTTTCTAGGGGAGGCAGTCCGTGAATGGAAAGGTAGGTTTATTTCCTCTCTACGAGCGAGAAAGATGATTGCTAAGGGATTTATTTATCATATTGTTTGATTTCAGGATGTAGATGTAGAACTACCGACTCTTCAGGCTATTCCAGTGGTCAGTTAGTTTCTAGATGTGTTTCTAGACAAACTTTCTAGTATTTCCCCAGAGCGAGAAATTGATTTTTCCATTGATATGCTACTAGGTATGCAACCTATATCGATTCCTCCCTACAGGATGGCCCCTGCTAAGCTAAAAGAGTAGTTGAAAGATTTGCTCAATAAAGGCTTTATCATACCTAGTGCTTCGCTATAAAGTGCGCTGGTATTATTTATGAGAAAGAAAGATTGCTCCATGAGGATGTGTATAGATTATCGGTAACTGAATAAGATTACTATAAACAATAAGTATCCCTTACCGAGGATCGATGACTTATTTGATCAGCTGCAGGGTGCTAAGGACTTCTCAAAGACTGACTTGTGGTCAGGGTACCATCAGGTGAGATTCAGGAGAAAGACATTCCAAAGACAGCTTTCAGGACCAGATATGGTCACTTTGAGTTCCTTGTGATGTCTTTTGGGCTAATCAATGCTCCATCAGTTTTCATGGACCTAATGAATAGTATATTCAGGTCATATGTAGATTCTTCATGATCCTATTTATCGATGATATTCTGGTATACTCACATTCAGAAGTTGAGCATGTAGATCATTGGCAAGCAGTCCTTCAGGTTCTTCGATATCGAAAGCTTTATGCAAAGCTTTCTATGTGTGAGTTCTGGTTAAACTCTATGGATTTTTAAGCCATATTGTATAAGATACGGGCATTATGGTTGACTCACAAAATATTGAGGTCATGAAGACTTGGCCTAGGCCCACAACTCTGACAGAGGTTCATAGTTTCCTGAGGTTAAATAGGTACTACAAAAGGTTTGTGGAGGGGTTTTCTTCACTTTCAGCACCATTGATGAAGCTAACTCAGAAAGTAGCTAAGTTCCAGTAGATCGAGGCTTGAGAGAATTATTTCCAAGATCTGAAGGACAGATTGACATCAGCACTAATTTTAGCCTTACTAGAGGGTTCAGAGGGCTATGCAGTGTATTATGATGCTTCAGGTATTGGGTTGGGATGTGTTCTGATGCAACATGCTAAGGTGATTGCATATGCTTCAAGACAATTGAAGAAGCACAAAAAAAACTATCCAACCTATGATTTAGAGTTGATTGGAGTTATGTATGCATTGAAGATTTGGAGACACTATTTGTATGGTCTTCATTTTGATATCTTCACAGACCATAAGAGCCTCTAGTATATCTTTAGACAGAAGGATTTGAATTTACGACAGAGTCGATAGCTTGAGTAACGGAAGTACTACAACGTGTATATTTTATATCATCCAGGGAAGGAGAATGTGTTAGCCGATGCCCTCAGCTATAGATCTATGGGTAGTTTATCCTATTTAGGAGTTGAGAAGCGGGAGTTAGCCTGAAATCTTCATCATTTAGCTAGCTTAGGAGTCAGATTATTAGATGTAGGTGATAGTGGGGTCATAGTTCATAATACAACGGTGTCATCTCTAGTTGCAGAGGTAAAAGAGTGACAGTATGAGGATCTTAGTCTAGTATAACTTAGAGGCAGGGTTCAGCAGCAGAAGTCTTTACCCTTTTAGGTGACAAGATACGGAGTCCTGAGATACAGGGACCAACTTTGTGTTCCAGATATTGCAGAACTTTGACAACAGATTATGGAGAAGACACATCATTACCGCTATTCTATTCATCCAAGTTTGATGAAGATGTACCATGATATTCAAGAGATTTATTGATGGCACGAGATGAAGAAGGTCATCGTCGAGTTTATGGCACAATGTCCTAACTGTCAGCATGTGAAGGTTGAGCACTAGAAGCCCACCGGGCTAGTTCAGGAGATTGCAATTCCTTTATGGAAATGGGAAGAAATTAATATGGATTTTATTACAGGGTCCCGATTGTGGCATAAGTTTGACTCTATTTGGGTGATTGTTGATAGGCTGACAAAATCAGCCTACTTTTTACTAGTCTGAACTACTTTCATAACTGAAGACTATGCAGGGGTATACATTAGAGAGATTGTTAGGCTACACGGTGTCCCAATATCTATTATCTCCTATAGGGGGCATAATTTACCACTAAATTCTAAAAATCTTTCCAAAAGGGAATGGGGACGCATGTTAACCTAAGTACGTCCTTTCACCCTCAGATAGATGTCCAGGTTAAGCGCATAATTCAAACGCTCGAGGATATGTTATGGGTGTGCATGCTAGACTTCAAGGGAAGTTAGGATGATCACTTGCCTCTTATTGAGTTTGCATATAATAACAATTATCACTCCAGCATCAGGATGGCACCTCACGAGGCTTTGTATGGGAAAAAATACAGATCCCCCACTGGATTGTTTGAGGTAGGTGAGTCAGGTTGGTTAGACCCAACTTAGAGCAGCAAATAGTGGAGCAGGTTAAGCTTATTCAGGAGCAATTGTTAATAGCTCAAAGCCGCCAGAAGTCATACTTAGATGTGCGACAAAGGAACTTAGAGTTCTGTGTTGATGATTGGGTGTTTCCAAAAGTCTCTCCTATGAAGGGTGTTCTGAGATTTGGCAAGAAAGGCAAGCTTAGTCTGAGATTCATTGGGCCATACCGGATCCTTTAGAGGGTAGGACAAGTAGCTTACGAGCTAGAGTTTCCTTCGGGGCTAGAGTCTATTCATCTAGTCTTTCATGTATTGATGCTGCATAAATGCATTAGAGATCCTTCTCGGTTTTTTATATTAGAGGATGTTCAGATTTCAGAGAACTTGTCCTACGAGGAGACTCTAATTGCGATACTAGATCGACAGGTCTGCAGATTAAGGACCAAAGATGTGGCTTCCGTAAAGGTATTATGGAGGAACAAGAACATTGAGGAAGTGACATGGGAAGCTAAAGATGATATGAGATACAAATACCCATACTTGTTTTGAGCACCAGAGTGATGACACTAGAGGCCAAGGTGAGTTACCCCATTCAGTTGCAACTTTTTATGATAGTCATGAATTAATTCAGATAGTCTTTGGTCAAGTTATACCGTGTTAATATATTGTATCACCCTGTGAGGCGGTAGGGTTTGGATTTTCTATAATTTAGGTTTTGGGGTAGCCCAATTTAGAGAGGAGACTCTGCTGAAATTTTGGCAACCCCTGAGAAATTAGCTGTGTGAGTCTTATTTTCATTCGAGGACAAATGTTCCTAAGGGGGGAAGGATGTAACACCCCACCCACTTGAACATTTAAATCAACCCGTACTTTTAGAGTGAGTATAAAAGTACTTCATAAGTTAGGAAGGATGTTTTATGAGATATTATAATTGTGCAATGGTCGTATGTTAACTTTCGAAGTCAAGCAAGCTGCAAAATAAAAGTCGGCAATAGTTATCATAAGTTACTTTGCTAAATTCTCTGAAATTTGGGCTAAATATCTCGAAGCTTTTCTACCAATTTATAAAGAGTTAGAAGGCCACTAACCTATCAAATAGAAGGTCTACGAGTCTAGTTTCCAACACAAAAAACCATTCATCCAAACGATTTCAGAATAGAGAGAGATTTACATTTTTATGAGACTGCATAAGTATACACGTCAAGTGGGCGCAAGGTCGGTGGAAGGATATATATAAACACTTTCCTTCGTTTATTCTTTATTTTTCATGAACTAAAGATCACAAAAATCAGATAAAATCCAAAATTCTCCATAGATCCTTGTGATCTTATCTTGGAAGCTTCATGAAAGTTGCTCTACACCGTGAGCTCATCGTTTTAGTATAGTTTGCCCCATCAATTTCATGATATAAATTTGTGGATGTTGTGGCACTGACTTATTGACCCTATAGGGTGTTCTTGGTGCTGTTACGAGGTTGTATATTAAGGTAAGAGTGTTCTTTTATCAGTTTATAGCTGCTCTAGACCTCAGGTAGTATTTTATAGCAAAAAATCTGTATCTTTTATTGAATTGTCATAGTACCTTATCTTCTTGTGTGTTGATTGTGATTCTGCCATATTGTAGTATCACGGGAGGTACAGGCAGAAGTTAGTAGGCTGCTCAAAATTGTCAAAAAAGGTATGTTAAGGCTATTTCCTTCTTTCGGCATGTTTCCTTAAAGCTTAGGAGCAATACAACAAGATTATTATCATTGATATACTCGTAGCTATGATTGTTGGTTGTTGGTTGCTCGAGTTGTTATATTCCTCCCTTATAGGGATTCTTATCCTTTTAGTAGTGGTCCTATGTTAGACATGACTTAGAGACTATATATATAGGTTCCTTATAGCTAAATTGATCACCTTCGGGCTATTGGATTGTTCGATATTACCCTCGGGGCTATTGTGGTTAGTTGCAGAAATATGACTTTTGCCTTCGGGGTTATGTACAACTGTCCTAAGGGGCTATTGAGATAAGTGAAAGCCTACGGTTTATTCCAATTGCCTTCAGGGATAATATAAAGCCAATGGGCTATTATGGTTACCTACGGGGTTATATTGAGGCATGTTCACTTATGGACTACTCAATTGCCTAAGAAGGCTACATGTCTATATTGATGCCCAAGAGGTCTATGAGATGCCTACGAGGATATATCAATGCCTAAGAGGGCTATAGGAAGCCTATGGGGCTATAAGAAGATAGTGATTGCCTTCGAAGCTATAGAAAGAATGCCTAAAGGGGCTATTATGAAATACAACATGCCTAATAGGCTACTGGACATAAAAATGGCCTTCAGGGCTATGTGTAAAGTGCCTGAGGGGATATTGAGACGTAATGACTGCCTACGGGGCTACGTGACTACCAATAAGGGTATATAGACTGAATTGGCACCTTTCAGTCTTATGGGGGCCTGAGTAGGTGGTCTTGTTTGCTATTTGTACCTGCCAAACTTATAAGGGATCGATTAGGTTCTTGTTTGATTATTATTGGTATGTTATGATCTAGGAGCAGGTAGGTATGCTCGGTTATCTTTGACTCTCTGATCTAGTTGCTTTCAGCACTTTATAATTCTTGTACAATTATTATCTTACCTTACATGCTTGGTACATTATCTTGTACTGATGCCTTATTACTTGGGGGAACTGCATTCATGCCTATAAGTCCTGACAGATGATCGACAGACCTTCCCAGCAATACGATTGAGTCCCACCAAGTTGGCTAGCCTCTTTCTTTTGAAGTGGCCAGAGCTTTTTAGGTTTGTTGGCTTTTGTTATATATAGCTTTTGGGTAGGCTGGGGCCCTGTCCCAACCAAGCTATATTACTTAGAGGCTTGCAGACTTTGGATTGTATAGATGTGCGCTATCATACTATTGGCCTTGTTGTTTTGTTATTGTAGTGCATCGACTTGTTGTCCTTTATCGTATATGTACATATATGCATAATTTATATGTTTCTAGATAGCATGGTGGCCTCGATGGCCCATACATGATTTTATTTCTGTTCTATATGAATTGTTGGGTTTTGCGGAGGTTATTATTGGTCTTGTTGACAGGGGCCTTGCTGGCCGAAGTCTTATCTTTAAGATGAGATATACTTGTTTATTTTCATAATTTTGTGACTGGTAGTCTGCCAATAGTGTAGTTGTCCAGCAATTATTGGCTCAGGTCTAAGGTGGTATCAGGTGCTAGTTTCGTTCCTAAGCTGGTGTGACATGAGCCATTCCAGGGTAAAATAGGCATTAGACAGGGTGATCCTGTGTCATTCTATCTATTTTTTCATAATCATTCAATAACTTCAAAGAGAACTGAAAATGGTGGGTGAAAATCAATTCCTCAAATTTCATCCAAGGTGCAAAAAGCTGAATGTGATGCATATATATTTTGTGGATGACATCTTGAGTTCTATATGACTAAGTTTCATTTTGTTAAGTTGATTCTAAAGGGTTTTTCCAAGTTCTTGAAGGCTTTTGATCTTCAAGCTAACTGTGAGAAGAGTTTAATATATGTCTGGGGTTAGTGATTCTATGAAGTAGTACATATTTAGAGAGCTGGGGTATTTTGAAGGAACCCTCCCCTTTAAGTATTTGGGTGTTCCATTGTCCTCAAAGAAAACTCACTATAGCCCAATATATGCATGTCATTGGTGGATAAAATCACAAAAAGGTTGAGATGCTTGTTTGCTAAGTTACTCACATATATTGGAAGATTACAACTAATTAAATTTGTAATATTTAGGAGTCCAAACTTACTGGGCACATATCTTTCTCTTGCTAAAGAAGATCATGAAACTTATTGAAAGAACATGCAGAACATTCCTTTAGACTGGAGCTATGTCTAATTCCAAAAGGCGTTACTAACAATACCTCAAAAATAGACCTAAAGAAACTGAGGGACTGAGTCGGTCAAAAAGATCGAGGATAAATTAGCCTTGTCCATTGATTTCTATAATTTTTATTTGTTGTATAATTATCATTTAGTATACCATCGATGCCCGTCATATAGTCTATCCATTTTTTTGTCCATTTTTGAGCAGATAATTACTACCCGAATACAATTGGATAAATCGACGGACAGAGTCAGTGTTTATAAAAAAGTTAAAAATTATTTTATCAAAATCGACCCCCTTCATCATTTTATTTAACTATATATATATATATAAAATAAATATAATAACACAAAACAAATTTATATTTAATTTAATTAAAATACAGATAGACTAGGTCCATTTTTGTCAATTTCTTGGTCGAGATAGGGTCAACTCATTTAATAAAAAATTGTTGGACAACCCGATCCTGTTCATCGATTTTTCTAAATGAATCGACCCAGATCGGGTTCAACTCCTCATGTTCTCTCCTCTCTTCTCTCTTCCCTCTTAACCTCCACACTGTTATCGCCCCCTCCTCATTCACCATCATCGTTGCCTCCATGCGGTCTTGGCCTCGAGGCCACCTCTTGCCAGTACCCTTCTCCATGCCGCTGCTACCACTGTCCTTCTCTATTATTTTGTAATAACCCTCATAGTGAATTTTCATTTCTGGTATTCTTTAACCATTTTACTCCTTTCTGTAGTTGCTTTATGATATTTGTGATATGTGGGTGTGAGTGGCTCTGTTCTCAAGGTGGTTGATTGAGTATTATGTGATTTTTTATTTTAAAAGGTTTAAAATTGGTATGTATGACTTTGGTCAATATTTGATTATATGAAGGTCATATGATGATTCCATTAGTTCTTCCATCTCCAAAATTTTATTTTTGAGTTAGTAGGACCTTTGGTTTGGGTCCCGAGGCATTCAGATGGATTTTAGATTATTGATTAGAAAGTTAAAATTTTAAGATATAGGGTTAACATCGGTCAACATTCTATTAAGATGATCTATGTATGATTTTTTAATGGTTCTATTGAGTCTGAAATATCATTTCCAGTTGAGTAGCATATTTAATTTGTGTTCACGGGGTTCCGAGCAATTTTCGAGGATTCATTTGGGACACTTGGAGTTGGTTGCTTAAGTTGTCCTAGATGTTGCTAGTGCAGTTGATGTTTCTCCTTCGCATTCATGAGGTCTCGATGCATTCACAATGGAGGGGAAATATTGGGCATCGTGAATGCACGGAGGAAACCACATTCGCGAAGGGGAAACTAAGTTTGGTCAGGGAACATAGTCTTTGCCTTCGCAAAGAGACCGTTGCATTCGTGATGGGTCTGGGCCAGGTTGATCGTGTTCACGGCCTGGGATTCATATTTTCTAAGAAGAAAAGGCTTGTATAAATTTAAAATTTCATATTTTGATGTAAAATCCCATAACTTGGTTTTTGAAGCTTGGAAACTCGATTTTTGAAGCTTGAGAACTCAATTTTAGGAGATTCCAAAGGTGTTTTTCAAGGATTATTCTTGGGGTATGATTTTTGTACTATTTATACTCTTTTTCCAATGATTTATTTATGATTTCACCTTCAAATCTTAGATTTTTAGTTGAGAAATTTGGAGGGTTTTTGGGTAAAGTTAAGAAATGGTACTTTGATGATTTTAAAGTCAATTTTAACTTTGTTTTCAATAAAACTTAATACTTGAACTCCTTAAGTAATGGTAATGTTAATTTGCGATAAAATTCTAAGTTTTCCCTTATGGTCTCGGAGTTGACCTTTTTGACATAGAAATTAAGTTTAGCAATATGAGTGTCTATAGTTTTATTTTCTTAAATAGAGTACGTATTTGATCAGATTGGGTTTGTTCATAGGCTTTTTGGAAGGGTAAAGATTTGGTTATATAGACATTGATGTTGATATAGTTATTATATATTGTATACCATGCTGGTATGGTACATAGACACCTAAGGTCCCCTGCATGTCATGACTAGTGGAAAGAAATAAGACTCATAGCATGTGTGTACACATACTTACATATATCACTGCATTTATTATTTTTGTATGCTTTATTATATTGGTTTATGGTTAGTCGTTGTGAGATGGTGTTGTGTTCATAAATAAGGTCTGGAGGTACTGGTTATATTGGCAAGCGATAGGTGAACTTAGTTTCCATACATGGTACATTCATGTATATGCATGTGGTAACCTTTATTGAATTATGTGTAGTTGATAATACAGTGGTAACCTAAAATCAAATAAATCATATGGCTGGGTATGTCCTGATATCGGTTAATTCTCATAGCTATGAGTAAATGGTTATTGATAGTTATACTGAGTGGACCGTATGAGAATGAATGTCCTATCTACAAATACCTTGCGAGTCAAATGTCCGAGCGAGAGGTGTGTTATGATTAGATTGGTAGTTGCTGAGAAAACTTGGGTAGTGGATAATTCCTTACCACTAAGTCTAGATGGGTAAGCAACACTAGGCATGAATAAAGGAGAAGATAGGATGAAATAGAAAATGCTCCTTGACTGGATTAAATGTTGGGAATAAGTGAGAGGTGCTTGGATATGAGAAGTTGTATGAATTATCTTGTTACATGCTAAAGTGAAAGTATTTGTTTTAGTATTGATTTTATGCATGATTTATATGAACTAATCTGAGTCGGTCGATGATACCTACCAGTATGTGTGGTTGTACTGATGCTACTCTTGCTATACCTTCTTGGTGTAGATGTATGAAAGGTTGACTGAAGTTCGTGCTTGGATTGAAGAGTCTCCGTCAACAACTTCCATTATCTAATCTTCAGATGGGATTTGTATCTTTTATATTGTTGTCATGTTTTCCTTTAGCAGCTCTTGTACAGGCTTAGAGTAAATCTTGCGGAAATAGTAGTATTTTGTGTATTTAGCAACTAATGATGTATTAAGTCATCAAGTGTTTTATTGAGGTTTATGCAATTATTTTAATATTTAATTACTCTTGAAACTATTTAAGGGACTTTTACATGTTCATGATTGGGTGATTTAGAGTTATCCAACCTAGATAGGTTAGAGTAGGTGCTTGCACAATCCTACCGTAATTGGGATCGTGACATTCAAGGACCTAAGTCAAAATTCAATTTTTTTGATTTGACAATTTTTTTCCAGTAAATCACTTCATTTTACTATCTCATAATATGTTTCAGATATTCGTAAGACACCATTGCATCATATACAATTCAACTTGGTAAAATAGAATCCCAAAAAATCACATATAAACTAGAAATAGAAAACTTAGATAAATTATGCGCTAACACATTCCATGCTCGAGAAATATATGCAATCTTGATTTCTTCAAAGGAACTCATCAATAGCCATATGTCCTTGCAAGTAGTGTCTATTTTCCCAAAATACTATCATCTTCTTTTGTAATATTTGTACCACATTCTTTGCATTTGATAGTCTATGAACCTTTGACCAACCCTTTTGTAGCGCTCTTTTCAAAGCCTCTCGGATTGCTAGTGCTTCAGTGATTATGGTCTTTTGTAACACCCCAAAATCTGAACCAGCTTTTAAATTTAGAATTTTTGGAAATTTATGATGTTCCTAGGGATCACGGTCAGGTTCACGGGCCGTTATTCTTGATCACGACCCGTGGTTTGATCCGTAGTTTGACTGTCTGGGTTGCCTTGTCCAGATCTATGAATCACTTCATGAATCGTAGTTTAGAACTATGACCCGTCCTGTGATTAATGGCGCTGATCATCAGAGGACCCTCCATGACGGGTCCTGAAAACAACTAGTCAGATGATGACCCATCATTTTGCTTCACGGGCCATCCTATCATCTGTAATTCCTGAGGATCAGAGGATTCTCACTTTTCTAAGTTAAACCACGAGTCACATGACTGTCCGTCATTTCATTTCACGGACCGTCGAGTGACTCGTGGAATGAAGGTTCAACAGAGTCTCAAAAATGGTTTCGAAAACCACGGGTCAATTCCATGGGCCGTCATTTCCATCTATGGTCCGTAGATTCATCCGTGATACTTGAAGCTGAGTCACTTTAACAGTTTTTGAAGTTTATTTCCCTGGGGTATTTTGATAACTACCCACCCCTTTAACTCCTAAGTGAGGTTGTTTTGGATAATTCCAGAAGGGGTTTAACTTCAATTAGCCTAAGTCTTCTCCCAAACCCTCATTCAACTTCTAAAAGAGGAAAAAGGTCTCATTCTCCAAGCTAAGGGTTCATCTTCAAGCCTCCATTCTTCTCATCCTAGATTAAGAAAGCTTCAATTCAGGTATGTGGTATTCAATAAGGGATTCTTTCACCCTTATGCCCAAAACTTCCAAATTCTATATTGATTTTATTGGATTTCATAAATTTCTCAATTTAGGGTTCTTACCAAATTTTATGGATTTCTATAAATTTATTTTTCTCATGATTCTCCTATGATTTCAAGTTCTAATTTCATGATTTTGCATGGGTTTTTACAAGTGATTATTTATCTCATGATTTGAAGCATAACCTTAACCCAATTTTACATGTATGACTTATATTAAAAAAATTGGCATTTTAGAATTCATGACCTTATGTATTTCAAGAAATTGCATGCGTAGTTCCTATTTTTATGAAGTTATATAAGATTATGTGTTTGAACTAGTACCATGCAATTTTTTAAGATATGATCTATTATGAAAGTCATGACATCCCGATGTACCATCAATGCTCATGAATTACTTTTCAAAACCAAGGTTTGTGAGTAGAATGACGATCTGGGTTTGCCAATATGACTTTGAACAAGTTTTGACATCTAGACATGTCACATGTTGTCATGACCCAGACTGCCACGAGTGGAACCCACCCAGTCCTCGGGCGAGCAAACCATCAATGACTCAGAACTTAGTCGTTCTAACAGCTCAAAATCAGTGTGCAATAAGTAAAACTAGCAATAATCAACCAAATCAACACTAATATAAATAAACCTACGGAAATCTCTCCCTAGAACCTGAAAGTCATCAAACCAAAATACAACCAAAAATCTAGAATGCGGGGATGCAACCCCAAATAAGCAAGAGTCTAAGCCCGAAAACAAGTGGGCTATACTGCTAATGAAAGAGACCAAGGTGGCTCGATCGAAATAGCTCACCCTTGATGTCTGGAAGCGTTGGGACTACAAGTGAGGTCGTGTGTTAGCCGCTGGAAGATTTCCTATACTCACAAAAAGAAACATAAGTGCAGAATCAGTACACAACCACCATGTACTGGTAGGACCATCAGCCAGTTCCAGATAAGCAATATATGAATGGTACAATAGCCAAGTATAAGTACAGAAAATATTTAAACAAGCCAACAGGTATTCCTAGACTACAAGTCTCTTCCAAGCTTGTTCCCACATGTAACCCACCCTTATAACTATGATCAATAATCAATAATAATCAATAAATATACCATTTTTCATATTCCGGACCCACCGTAGGATCCCCATAAACAACACCTAAGTGTTAAACATGCAACCCGGTCTACACAAGGACCAAACTCATAAATCAATACAATAATCACCCGGCCTTTCAAGGACCATATGCAATATAACAATCATAAATGCAACCCGGTCCACTCATGAAACCATTATTAAAATTCAACAATACAATAAAGTAAACTCGTACCAGGCGTGGTCCCCGAGCCAACTAGTTAGTTATCGTGTACCAGGCATAGTACCTGAGCCAACCATTTGTTATCCCTTACCAGGCGTGATATCCGAGCCAACCGAATGTCATACAAAATCCATAGTCACAGACAATGAACAATCAACACTTGTAAGACAACAAGAAATAATACCTAGTTCATTTCACAAGACTGATCACATGACCCTTAAACATTCCTAATCATTCCCTAAGCATGCAACTCATACAATACTTAGACAAAAGTACACAAACATACAATGCATTCGGGAATCAATAACCATCACCTACCTTGAATTATTCCAAGCTCTACTGAACCGGAGCTTTCCCCTTTTTAGGATCCCTTACTTGTTCTTGGTCTAGAAACAAATATGCAAAAGCTATAGTCAATTACTGACCCAAAGTACTCGGATTGTACAAAATCCTAATCCCCAGGCCAACCTTTGATTATTCCACCCATTCCCGGGCTTTCCCACCATTAATTCACCAAAATTCATCATTTTTACAGATACCTTTAGAGAATTATGGCTAAGTGATCATCATCTATCATCAATGATCAAGACCCAAGAACTCTAGCACCCTAGAATCGCTGTTTGCCCTGGATTCTACCATTCCTAGTTCATTCCAAACCTTTTCCCAAGTCCATCCCTAGAAACTATATAACATAGGAAAGATAGCACGGAGTTTGGCTAGTAGAAACCTTATCTTTGGGATGAAAAATAATGGAAAAAGGAGGAAAATCACCCAAAATTGCCTTTCCCTTCTCCCAAAATGTCTTTGTTGAAAACTAACTATTTTGGGGAAGTTTATGCATTAAATCTCATCATGCTCCACTATAGCAGTCCGCTTTGCTATAGCGGTACCGCTGTAGCAGAGTCGATCGCTATGGCAGAGGCTGACCGACGTTGACTTCCGCTGTAATGGTATTTTCTCTGCTATGATAGAGGTCGCTATGGCGGTGTATCAACCGCTACGGTGGTTGACATGGGACAGAAAGTCATAAATTCCCTCAAATAGCCCCATTTTACAACAAACTTGATTTCCTGAGGTTCTAGAATAACTCCTTCACGTCAACCTTGATACCGAGAGTTCTACTAACCTAAATTCGATTTTGAAAAGTCCCTCAGACTCCTTTATGTCTTATTAGCTAAAAGGAAAACTAACTCAAGTAAAGATATTTTACCTCATCCTTACCCGGATTGCCCTAGACCATACCTCGCTTCAAAATCGGCCGAGACTAGCCTAGCTCAAAATTTTTAACTCCCAAACTCGGAAGTTTTCTAACTCAAAACTTGGCACGAAAGGTTTACCCATAACAACGAACTCGGTCGTTACAACAAATACCAATATACCCATCATTCATCCCCGAATGATCAAACCAAAAATACAGAAAAATAAAGAAGGGAGGTGTAGTACTTGAATCCTCAAATAAGTGAGGATACTTGTACCACATATCCTTCTCTGTTTCCCACGTGGTTTCCTCAATCGGATGATTCTTTCATTGAACCTTTACCATACTAATCACCTTTGTCCTTAATTTCCAGACATCTTGATCAAGAATCAAAATCGGTTCCTCTTCATAGCGAAGATCCTTATCAAATAACACCTCATCCAACTTGATGATGTAGTCCCCATCCCCATGGTATCGCTTTAGCATGGATATATGGAATACTAGATGGACATCCGACAAATTGGGTGGCAGTGCTAATCTGTAAACCACTGGTCCTATGATCTCAAGAACTTCAAATGGTCCGATGAGCCGAGGGCTGAGCTTGCCCTTATTGCCGAAACACATAACTCCATTTATGGGTGACACCTTCAACAATAACTATTCACCAACCTAGAAATCCATGTCCCTAATCTTTCGATCCGCGTATTCCTTCTTCCTGCTTTGGGTGGCTAGCAGCTTGGTCTGAATGCCCCTTACCTTTTCTTGTGCTTCCCTCACCAAGTCCACGCCCAAAGGCCTTATATCACCTTCCTCAAACCACCCTATGAGTTATCTACAACCCCTCCCATATAGGGCCTCGAATAGTGCCATGTCGATACTGGAGTGGTAGCTGTTATTGTACGAGAACTCGCACAATGGTAGAAACTGGTCCCAATGACCCCCGAAGTCAATCACACATGCTATCAACATTTCCTCCAATACTTGAATTATCCTCTCCAACTGACCATCAGTCTGAGGATGGAAGGTTGTACTAAAAGTGAGTTGTGTACCCAACTCTTCATGTAACTTACCCCAAAACATAGAGGTAAATTGCATACCCCTGTCTAAAATAATGGACAATGGCACCCCAAACAATCTCACGATCTCTTTCACATTAATTTTAGCCAATTGCTGAGAATTGTAATCCACCCTGACGGGAATGAAATGAGCTGACTTGGTCAGCCTGTCAACAATGACCCAAATAGAGTCATACTTTCCCAAAGTCTTGGGAAGACCCACCACGAAATCCATGGCTATCCTTTCCCACTTCCACTTTGGAATGGGCATTCTATGAAGTAGTCCTGCAGGTCTTTGGTGCTCATACTTTACCTGCTGGCAATTATGACATTTGGACACGAAATTGGCTATGTCCCTTTTTATCCCCGGCCACCAGTAAAACTACCTCAAATCTCTGTACATCTTGGTTGCACCTGGATGAATCGAATACCACAAACCATGAGCCTTTGCCAAAACCTTTTGAATTATGTCATCAGCTCAAGGCACACAAACCCTTCCCCTGAATTTCAATACTCTGCCAGCGTCCAACGTGGCATCCCCGGACTCTCTGGATATTACCTTACCTCCAAGCTTGCTCAGTTGTGGATCCTGAAACTGTTTAGCCTTTATTTCTTCTATAAAAAAGGCTTTGACCTCAATACGGGTCAACACCCCACCTTGTTCTGAAATTCCCAAGTGCATGAACTTAGATTATAATGCCTGAATCTCCTTTGCCAATTGTCTTTTGGACACTCCCAAACAAGCCAAACTTCCCATACTAACTGTCTTCTGGCTCAATGCGTCTGCCACTACATTAGCCTTACTTGGATGGTACTGAATGGTCACATCATAGTCCTTTAACAACTCTATCCACCATCTCTGCCTCAGGTTCAAGTCTTTTTGAGTGGGAATATGCTGCAGGCTGCGATGGTCAGTAAACACCTCATACTTGAAACCATAGAGATAGTGTCTCCAAATCTTGAGTGCAAACACCACTGCTGCCAACTCTAAATCGTGAGTCGGATAGTTTCTCTCATGAACCTTCAATTACCTAGAAGCATATGCTATCACATTCATATCCTACATTAACACAACACCCAAACCAGAATGTGAAGCATCACAATAAACAATAAAGTCCTTACCTTTAACCGGCAAAGACAAATAGGAGCCATGGTCAGAAGTGTCTTGAACTTTTGGAAGCTCTCCTCACACTTGTCGGACCACACAAATGGTACCTCTTTCTGTGTCAGCCTTGTCAGGTGAGTAGCAATAGATGAAAAATTCTTGACAAACCTCCACTAGTAACCTGCGAGCCTAACAAAACTCCTCACCCCAGTCACAGAGGTAGGCTGGGACCAACTCTTGACTGCCTCAATCTTCTGGGGATCTACCATCAACCCTTTTTTGACACTACATGCCCCAAGAATGCGACTGAAGTTAACTAAAACTCACACTTGGAGAACTTCACATAAGGCTTTTTGTGTCTCAATATCTCCAACACTATACGGAGATGTTCAGCATGCTCCTCCCTACTCTTGGAATAGATCAAGATATTATCAATAAAGACAATAACGAATGAATCCAAATAAGACTTAAACACCACATTCATTAAACTCATAAATGTTGCCAGCGTATTAGTCAACCCAAACGACATCACTAATAACTCGTAATGCCTATACCGAGTTTGAAAAGTAGTCTTAGGAACATCCTCGGGCCTAATCTTCAACTGATGATACCCTGACCTCAAGTCAATTTTTGAGTACACAAATGCACCCTGTAACTGGTTAAACAGATCATTAAAGGGTACTTATTTCGGATGGTCACCTTATTCAACTGTCTGTAAGCTATGCATTTCCATAAACTACCATCTTTTTTCTTCACAAATAAGACCATATCACCCCAAGGCGAAGCACTGGTACGGATGAATCCCTTATCTAGGATTTCTTGAAGCTGAGTCTTAAGTTCCCTTAACTCTGCAGGAGCCATATGATATGGAAGAATGGAAATTGGTCGAGTGCCCAGCTCCAAGTCAATACAAAAATTGATATCCCTGTCCAGAGGTATACCAGGAAAATCCACTAGGAACACCTCTCAAAACTCTGAAACAACTGAAACTGACTCAATAGATGGGAACTCCACACTGTCATCCTGGAGATGAGCTAAAAAGGCTAGACACCCTCTCCCCACTAGCTTCCTATCTCAAACAAATGATATTATCTTGCCCGGCTTAGGCCTGTACACACCTTCCCACTCTAGCCTATCCTTACCCGAAATATCTAGAGCCACAGTCTTGGTGTTACAATTCAACATGGCATGATAAGGGGATAACCATGTCATGCCTAAAATGACATCAAAGTCTACCATATCCAGAATTACCAAGTCTACCCAAGTATGCAACCCTACAAACACAACAGAAATAATTATTATAAACATGAGGCACAATCACGGACTCTCCAACCGGGGTGGAAACATGGATAGAAGAATCAAGAATATCACAAATCAAATCCACACCTAAAGCAAAATTCATAGACACATATGAATATGTAGAACCTGGGTCAAAAAGCACGGAAAACATCCTATCACAGACTAGAATAGTACCTGTGATCACCGTGTTTGATGCCTCAGCCTCAGACCTTCCTGGAAACGTATAACACTGAGATCGATCATCAATCCGAGCTACTTCTTTGGTTGGATGCACCACACCCCTGCCCGAGCCATTGTTCCCTCTATCTCCCCGGCCTTCCTTAAAGTCATCTCGCTCACCCTGTGGATGACCTCTAGCATAACCACCTCTACCTGTCAGGACCATGGCCTTAGATTGCTATTGAACCTGATTACTAGTCTGTCTGTGAGGTCACTCCCTCTTAAAGTGTCCCATATCACCATAATGGAAAAAACCACGATCAAGTATAGGCCTACTGGCGGATTTGTAAGAAGCTCCCTGGCCTTTAGGAGGTGAAAACTGTTGATTAGCTCCCGGAAGACCACCTGTAGCAGCTGGAAGGGCTGACTGAATGGGACATGCTTGATATACCTGCTGATTATGGCCTCTGGAGTGCGAGCCACTGAAGTTCCCATCATTTCGGAGCTTCTTGGCTAACACTTTAGCCTGCCCCATTTGCTTGACCCCTTCTAACTTCTTAACATAATCCGTTACCTCATTGAAGCCCTTCCCTGTTGAAGTCATGTGCACAGATAATACTTGCAAATCGGTGTTCAAGACCTTCATAAATAGTCGGATCCTCTCTTCCTCAGACCCCAACAACTCTGTAGCAAAATAAGACAAGGCATGAAACTTCGCCTCATAAGCAGAGACCGATATACTACCCTGTTCCAAATTCAAGAACTCATCCTTTTTCCTATCCCTCAAAGTACGGGGTACATACTTCTCCAAGAAGAGAGCATGAATGGAGGCAAGGTCGGTGGTCGACATTCCACCTGAGACTTCTACCATTGTTTAGCATTACCCTGCAGCTAAAATATGACAAACTCAACCCCATGCCATCACACGATACCCAGCTTATGTAACCTTTCATAGCAATCTTCCTTATCAGTACCCTAAAATGGAGGAGGTTTCAGTTTGAGAAACTTAGTCAGCATCTCATGTTCATTTCCTGTCATTACCAGGCCTAGCATTAGCCTGAAGAAGTCACTAGTGCCTAAAGTTGCATCCATCCTAAGAGCCGTAGTAACTGCTGGCTGAGTGCCCAGATCCTGATCTGCAACACCTGCGGGGTGGCTCCGGCAACAACCAAACCACTTAGGAAGTTCCAAACCTACTGAAACGCTTCGAGTGTCATAGAGGGAAGGCCCACACCTCCAGTCGGTGCTGCCGCCTCCTGCGCCACTCCATCCTCAATAGCAACTTCCACTTCTTCGATAATCTATTCCTGAGGTGGGGGAGGGATTGTTTCTCTCTCTCCTGCCGCCACTTGAGCTCCACCCTTGGCAGGTATGGCTCTTCCCTGACTTCTGCCCCTACCCCTGCCTCTACTTCTGACTGTCGAGCCCGCGGATGGGACCACTGGTCTTGCTCCGTTGTTCATTGTGTTAACCATCTGCGGACAGAAGAGTGAAAGAGTTAGATACAAATTTGTATCGCCAGATACCAATTGGAATCAAGTTATAAAATGAAGGAATAAAGAAGAGATAGTTTTCCTAAAGTCCTATAGTCTCTCGAAGAAAAGTACAGACGTCTCCGCACCATTTCATAAGACTCTACTAGACCTGTTTTGGTACGATGAGATCAATGAACCTAGGGCTCTAATACCATCTTTGTCATGACCCATACCGCCACGAGAGGCACCCACCCAACCCCCGGGCGAGTAAACCATCAATGACCCAGAACTTAACCATTCTAACAACTCAAAACCAGTGTGCAATTAGTAAAACTATCAATAATCAACCAAATCAACACTAATATAAATAAACCTGCAGAAATTTCTCCCTAGAACCTGAAAGTCATCGTACTAAAACACTACCAAAAATCTAGAATGCAGGGATGCAACCCCAAATAAGCAAGAGTCTAAGCCCGAAAACAAGTGGGCTATACTGGAAATGAAAGAGACCAAGGTAGCTCGACCAAAATAGCTCACCCTTGATGTCAAGAAGCACTGGGACTACAAGTGCGGTCGTGTGTCAGCTGCTAGAACATTTCCCGTATCACAAAAAGAAACGCAAGTGCATAATCAGTACACAACCACCGTGTACTGGTAGGATAATCAGCCAGTTCATGATAAGCAATATATGAATGGTACAATAGCCAAGTATAAGTAAAGGAAACATGTATACAAGCCAACAGGTATCCCTAGACTACAAGTCTCTTCCTAGCTTATTCCTGCATGTAACCCACCCTCACAACCATGATCAACAATCAATAATAATCAATAAATATACCATTTTACATATCCCTGACCCACCCTGGGATCCCCCTAAACAACACCTAAGTGTTAAACATGCAACCCAGTCTACACCAAGACCAAACTCACAAATCAATACAATAACAACCCAGCCTTTCAAGGACCATATGCAATATAATTATCATAAACACAACCCGGTCCACTCATGGAACCATTATTAAAATTCAATAATACAATAAAGTAAACCCGTACCAGGAGTGGTACCCGAGCAAACTAGTTAGTTATTCTGTACCAGGCATGGTACGCGAGCTAACCATTTGTTATACCATACCAGGCGTGGTACCCGAGCCAACCTAATGTCACACAAAATCCATAGTCACAGACAATGAACAATCAACACTTGTAAGCCAACAATCAATAACATCTAGTTCATTTTACAAGACTGATAACAGGACCCTTAGACATTCCTAATCATTCCCTAAGCATGCAACTCATACAATACTTAGACAAAAGTACACAAACATACAATGCATACGGGAATCAATAACCATCACCTACCTCGAATTATTCCAAGCTCTACTGAACTGGAGCTTTTCCCTTTCAGGATCCCTTGCTTATTCTTGGTCTAGAAACAAATATGCAAAAGCTATAATTAATTACTGACCCAAAGTAACCGGATTGTACAAAATCCCAATCCCTAGGCTAACCTTTGGTTATTCCACCCATTTATAGGATTTTCCACCATTAATTCACCTAAATTCATCATTTTTATGGATACCTTTAGAGAATTATGGCTAAGTGATCATCACCCATCATCAATGATAAGACCCAAGAACTCTAGCACCCTAGAATCCCTTTTTTCCTCGGATTCTATCATTCCTAGGTTATTCGAAACCTTTTTTCAAGTCCAACATTAGCAAATCTATAACATAGGAAAGATAGCACGGAGTTTGGGGAGTAGAAACCTTACATTTGGTATGAAAAACAATGGAAAACGGAGGAAATTTTCCCAAAATTGCCTTGCCCTTCTCCCAAAATGTCTTTGTTGAAAACTGACTATTTTGGGGAAGTTTCTACATGAAATCCTATCATGCTCTACTATAGGAGTCCACTCCACTATAGCGGTACCGCCATAGCAGAGTCGACGGCTATGGCGGAGGCTGACTGAAGCTGACTTCCACTATAGTGGTATTTTCTCTACTACGGTGGAGGTCGCTATGGAGGGGTGTCAACTGCTATGGCGGTTGAAATGGGATAGAAAGTCATAAAGTCCCTCAAATTTTCCCATCTTACAACACACTTGATTTCCCAATGCTCCAGAACAACTCCTTCACGTCAACCTTGATATCGAGAGTTCTACTTACCCGAATTCGATTTTGAAAAGTCTCCCAAACTCCTTTATGTCTTATCTAAAAGGAAACTATATCAAGTCAAGATAATTTACCCCATCCTTACCCGGATTTTCCTAGACCATACCTCACTCCAAAGCTGATCGAGACTAGCCTAGCCTAATATTTTCAACTCCCAAACCCGAAAGTTTTCTAACACAAAACTTGGCACAAAAGGTTTACCCATAATGACGAACCCGGTCGTTACATATGTATGTGAGTACTATGATATATTTTAGGAGTAGTATTTTGCACCGAGCGATGAGGGTTCTAGATAACCCAAGTCCAAAACTACATTGACATCGTAGGTTGTCCTTTGTGGCTTATGACAGGATCCTTATGTACCTAGTTCTAACTTTGGCTGGTTAGGACAAACTTTTTCAGTGTAGAGAAGCCTACTGAACTCCATGGAGCTCAACATGGTTTATTGTTGGTTATAAGAAACTCCCGCAAGAATGAATTATTAATCTATTAAGTTATATGATATTCTATTTTGAAATTTGGTTTATTATTTTATGACTTACATTCAAATTATGATATTTATTTATGTTTTTTTTCTATTTATTCATGAACTCAGTTTTAAGCATGCTTTCAAGTATATTTTATCATGATATATGTATATCTCACATACTTGGTACATTTCATAGTACTGACTGCATACCTCTTTGTGTTGCATCCTATCATGATGTAGATTCTGTAGCCCATTCCCAGACTCATGGCTAGTGGATTAGCAGCACATCCGTCCAGCTTGGTGAGTCCTCCTCATTCGAGGACTTGGAGTTTAGCTTCATTTCAATATTTAGTTTATTTATTCAGTTTCCAGTTTTCAGTATTTAGAGTTAGCTGGGGTCTTGTCCCAGCAGCTCATCAGTAGCAGAGGCTTTCAGACATAGAGTCAGATACTCAGCTGTATTCATATTGTCAATCTTAGACTTATATTTATACAATAGATTAAGTTGCTTACTACTTCAGTTAAGCTTGCGTTCTATATGTTTATATTCAGTTTTTAAGTCATGATAATACCAAAGGGTTAGCTTGAGATCACTTGTGGTCTCGCGTCCCATGTTATGTGTAGGGGGTAGCCTCGGGGCATGAAAAACTTGGTATCAGAGCATCAGGTTTAAGATTCCTAGGGTGTCTGAAAGCTGCATCAAGTAGAGTCTCTTTCATGGGTGTGAAGTGCGCCACACTTATGAGGGAGAGGCTATGAGATGTTTTAGGAAAAACTTCACTTCTTTCAAGTTCAATATCATGCGATAGAGTTTAACGAGATTTTCCCTTCTAATCTGTTCCTTACGCATTTCAGATAATACCTCCATGAAGAAACCCCATGAGGAATGTTCATTCTCTTATTCCAGACCATGAGGTTATGAATGTGGAGTTTCGTGAAGCCATATGTATATTAGCTCAAGCCATGATAGCTCAGTTGAATGAGAAAGAGAAAACTGAGAAAGATAAAAAGGAAGAACAAGAGAAAAAGAACAAGAAACCATGACTCTAGTCAGCAGAAAACTAATAGTAGGAACCGGTCATCTTTTTAGCAGAGGTTATCCGGACCAGCCTAGCCTTTAGTTAGCACACCTGCACTCGATTCTCAGTCTTGTCATAGTAGGGCTTAGAGAACTTTGAGGTACCCATCTTATAGTAGTTACGGTAAGTTTCATGTAGGTGAGTGTCATCAAGGGACGAAGGTTTGTTTTGTCTATGGTAAGATGGGACACAAAATAAGTAAATGCCCCTCAATTAAGCAGGGCAACAGTGGTGGTCAGCTTCAAAACTGATTCCTTTCATTGCCTATCCAGCCGGGGCAAAGTATTCCTCCAGAAGTTGAAGTGAGCATGTCACTAGATTTCTTCCTTTATGCATCCATAGTCCCTGACTCTTATTCTTGTATGGTGGTGAGTTGTCTCAGCTTAGAACAGAGTAGTGATGGAGGAGAATAGTATCTTGGTAGGTAGTAGAAGAGAGAGCCGCGGGGGTTAGAACCATGTAAGCTTGACATGTCATTATGAGAGATAGGTTGACAGTTATGAGTGTGGTATGTACAACCCTTATATGAGGTAGAAAGGTTGAGGCCTAGACTTTGAGGTGAGGGAGAGTCTTAGACTATAGAAGAAAGTGGATATTCGTACTAACTTCTGGAGTAGTGTCTGTTCTGTTAGGGAAAAATGATCATAGTTCTGTTTTGAGATTTGTGGGAGGCCCAAAGACTTAGAAAGGTAGCATAGTTCTAAAGGGGAGATGGTGGGATGTAGAATCAGTCCGATTTTAGAGGCTCAGTTAGTGATGCTAATGAGTGTTAGAACAAAGTTAGGGGGAAAGGCAGAGGCTTATTTCTATCCTAGCATCCTAAGTGTACTTCTGTCATTACAACACTTTTTGCATGCTTTGTATGTCAGCGCCATGGTACTATTTCAAATTTACGCACTCCATTCAAATTCATGCTCATATTTATCTCCTAGAATGACAAGTGATTTCTTCAGTCAACGATTCTACTCTTACTCTACGATTCTATAAATCCTATCTTTATGCCCCGAGGCTCATTATTTATGTAAACTCATGTCTCGCAGCAAGCTTAGTCCTATTTACTCAGTTCACTCTTCATATATGCCTTAATGGATAATAAAATCATGTTACATCATGTCAGTGCTCATACCTAATTTCTTAAAAGGTTCGTGCTTGTGATTTCCTTTCTCTAAAGCCATATGGACCTTTGCCTTTAATAACGAGGGGTGGTGATCCCTACTATTCATTCCTTACATGTCCCGTATTTGAAGTACACATGCCTATTATTCTCGATTCCTCAAGCCTCACCTTGAGTGGCTTGATCACGCTAAGTGTAAGTCAATACCTATCAGTAATCCTTCATTCGTGATGCTCATGCTCCCACTCTTTTTCTTTCAATGACTCTGGTTTTTGTTGTTACAGGTGTTAGGGGAGGAAGCCTAGTAGTAGCCTAGATAGGGAGTAGTAGATTTCTTTCCTTTTTGGTGTACTTGTTCCACCTTAGCGTCTAGGTGGGGATGAATTGCGAGGTAAGGATTATTCATGCGAAGTAGTTAGATGAGGAATTTCGATATGTCTTTTTGTAGAAGTTCTTGAAGTTGCAGCTCCTAAAATTCTAAGAAGGAGGGGTAATTACCCACCCCTTTAACTCCTAAGTGAGATCATTTTGGACAATTCTAGAAGGGTTTTTATCATGCCCTGAGACCACCCCCTAGGCGTAAAATGGGACCCGGGATCACAAGTGCCCCAAGTTAACCCTTGGTCATAGCATACTCAGATATTCATAAGAAAGCATAGCGGAAGCATACTAAATAAAGATAGGCAACCATAACTACAGTAGAAACAAGGTCTAAGAAATGCCAAATCCAAACACGGAGTACAAGTCTAGCTATTTCTGAAGCCTCTAAACTATCATAAAGATTTGATGGGACAATACCCCAACTAACTCAAAAATCTAAAAGAATGACATGATAGAAATAAGCCTAACACTAGCCCTCGGACAATGTGGACTCACCAATAGAAAATGGATCTCCGAGGATGTCTAGCCAAGAGTCTGATAAAGAGAGCCTAAATCTACATCATCAAGAGGATGCAGTACAAGATATGCGTCAGTACTATATGATGTACTGAATATGTGAGATATGTAAAATCTGAAGTAAACATGCTATATGTGCTTTAAAACTGAAATCATACTATGGTAGAAAAAGATGGAATGCAAAGGACCCAATGCATATCATAGTCAAAATATACTTGAAAACTATAAGTAATAGTAGAAGTTCTAAAATCTGAAAGCAAAGAGTCAATGCAATAAATAACCTGAAACTGTTTCTGTGGGAGGTTCTCTAACCGACATAGACCATGTGAGCTATATGGAATCTGATGTATCCTCCCCATCAAAAGGACCCAATATACCTCGCCAGGATATAAAGGCATAACTAGTGTGATCACAATGTCTGATGCCCACTGAGGGGACTTAAAAACCTATGATGGCACGTAGTTCTGGGATATAGAAAGGGGTACGCTAAACCCAATCCAATTCGGTGCTCAATACTACTCCCTAAACATACTTATAGCTCAATTTATACTTGTGACATATCTAATGCCAAATCTGTTTGAAAAGCATAAAGACATATCTAATGTCATGCAATTCACATATCATAAGTCTTAAAACTTAGCATAGTCATAATTCAAAATTTTCACTTGAAAACATGCAAATTGAAGGAATCATGCTAGAACTCATCTTTAGTGCATGGTATTTTGAAATCAACTAAGGAACCTCAATTAAATCATAGATAAGTAATAAGAAACTATGAATTGATGCTTTAAAACTGAACCCATAAGTTTTCCCCAAATTGGGTAAGAACCCTAATTTCACAAATCCATAAATTTGGGTTTTGGGAATAAGGGTGAAAGAAATCCCTTATTGAATACTCACATACCTTATTGAAGCTTGCTTGATCTAAGATGAAAAGATATGGAGGCTTGAACTTGGATCATGAAGGAGTTCTTTCTTCTTTTGGAATGAAATTGCTTAGAATGAGAAGAGTTTAGGCTATTAGGGAATAAAACCTTACTAAAAATGGTCAAAACGACCTCACTTAAGAGTTAAAAGGGTGGGTAATTATAGAAATACCCTTGGATTTAATTAGAGAAAAGCTGTTAAAATTCTCGGCTTCAAGTTCCACGGGTCCCTTCCACGAACCGTAGAAGTAACCACGACTTGTGGATTGAAGTCGTGGTTTTTGAGCCAAAAGTCAGGATGCGGATGAGTTTCTATGAATCAACAGGACGACCCGTAGAAACATCTATGAGTCATGGAACCCACTCGTGGTTCCTGGTAAAATTGGTAACCCTCTTTCTGAGTTCGGCGAGTTGGTTCCGCGACTCGTGGAACCATCCACGGACCGTGAACCCGACTCGTGGTTCTCAGACCTGAGGAAGATCTGTAGGACTGGATTCACAAATCACTTTCATGACTCGTGGTTCTATCCACGACTAGTAAACTTGACTCGTGATCCTTGGGAGTTTCATAATTTTCAGGAATTCTAAGTTTAAAAGCTGAATCGAATTTCCGGCTGTTACAAGTTTAACTTCAATTAGCCTAAGTCTTCTCCTAAACCCTCATTCAACTTCTAAAAGAGGAAAAAGGTCTCCATTCTCCAAACTCCAAGCTCCAAGCTAAGAGTTCATCTTCAAGCCTCCATTCTTCTCATCCTAGATTAAGAAATCTTCAATTCAGATATGTGAGTATTCAATAAGGGATTCTTTCACTCTTATGCCCAAAACTCCTAAATTCTATATTGATTTTATTGGATTTCATGAATTTCTCAATTTAGGGTTCTTATCCAATTTTATGGATTTCTATAAATTTGTTTTTCTCATGATTCTCCTATGATTTCAAGTTCTAATTTTATGATTTTGCATGGGTTTTAACAAGTGATTACTTATCTCATGATTTGAAGCATAACCTTAGCCCAATTTTACATGCATGGCTTATATTAAGAAAATTGGCATGTTTAGACAACATGACCTTATGTATTTCAATAAATTGCATGCGTAGTTCCTATTTTTATGAAGTTATATAAGATTATGTATTTGAACTAGTACCATACAATCTTTTAAGATATTATCTATTATAAAAGTCATGACATCTGATGCACCATCAATGCTCATGAACTACTTTTCAAAATCAAGATTTGTGAGTAATATGACGATCTGGGTTTGCCAATATGACTTTGAACAAGTTTTAACATCTAGAAATGTCACATGTATGTGAGAACTATGAAATATTTTGAGAGTAGTATTTAGCATCGAGCGATGAGGGTTCTAGATAACCCAAGTTTAAAACTATGTTGCTACCGTAGATTGTCCTTTGTGGCTTACGACAGGATCCTTATGTACCTAGTTCTAACTTTGGTCGGTTAGGACAACCTTTTTCAGTGTAGAGCAGCGCCCTGGACTGCATGGATTTCAACATGGTTTATTGTCGGTTATTATATGATATTCTAGTTTGAAGTTTGGCTTATTGTTTTATTACTTACGTTCAAATTATGATATTTATTTCTGATTTCTTCTATTTATTCATGAACTCAATTTTAAGCATGCTTTAAGTATATTTTATCAAAATATATGCATATCTCATATACTCGGTACATTTTATAGTACTGATCGCATACCTCTTTGTATTGCATCCTATCATGATGTGGATTCTGTAGCTCATTTCCAGACTCGTGGCTAGTGGATTAGCAGCACATCTGGACAGCTTGGTGAGTCCTCCTCATTCGAGGACTTGGAGTTTAGCTTCATTTCAGTATTTAGTTTGTTTATTAAGTTTTCAGTATTTAAATTTAGTTGGGGGCTTGTCCCAGCAGCTCATCAGTAGCAGAGACTTTCAGACATAGAGTCAGATACTCAGCTGTATTCAGATTGTCAATCCTAGACTTATATTTGTACGACAGATTAAGTTGTTCACTACTTCAGTTAAGATTCCCTTCTATATGTTTATGTTCAGTTTTATGTCATGCTAATGCCAAAGGGTTAGCTTGAGATCACTTCTGATCTCGGGTTCCGTGTTACATCCAGGTGGTAGCCTCGGGATGTGACATATTTCCTACAAATTAAAAAGGGGTTCCAAAGCCATGAAGCAAATGACTATAGCTATCCATAGCCGTCATATCAATACTTGACTTTTTTTTCTCTTTGTAAACCTGCATCAGTGAAAACAACAATCCCATCTTGTGTCATAGTAGAAGTTACATCATAAATCTTGTTAGGTATACAAGTCAAACCTGTCGTAGGCTACAAAGTCTCATTATATCCATGTAAGTCAAATAAAGCTTTATTACCTATGTCAGTAGATTCATATTTATCATAATTGAAACATAAAGAATTTCTTGCTTTCTACAGTAGTCATAAAATAGACACACTTAATCTTAGTAGCTCAATAACATTTGGATACTGACATGTATGAATAAATAAATTATTTCTCCATAATGCAAAATTTTTAACATTTTCTAAACCAGGTCAGTTGATAGAAGTAAACTTCCACGCTAACTAAGCTTTCTGAAAACTAAAAAATATATTATCAATCATTTTTGTTGCTAAACCGCAAACCCTACCAACATCACAATTGTGATTCAATATCTTAGAAATATTTGCATTAATAGGTAGAACATTAAGAATTCACTTTCTATGAAAATGTTTATATTTGTTTTTGTGTTTATTGACCACAGAGAGTTCTAGAAAGATTTTGAAAAAAAGTGATAGCTCGCTTGACCACATGGATGCATAAAACTCTTTTTTATGTCTTTTACTCTATTAAAAGTTCTAGTAAGAGATGCATGGATGCATAAAACTCTGATCTATAAGGTCTTTTACTCTAAACTATAAATTTATTTGTATTTCCCTCGTAGGGGTTTATAATTATTCGAACTATGAATCGAAGAATCCGTCCAAACCTTAATATTTTTCCTATCTCCTACTCTCCGTTGAATTTTTTGTTGCAATAAATCTCTTCCGCAAATAATACTTTTCCAAATTGAAGAATTAGAGGAGGGACATCCCACATTAATTAAAGAAGTATTCAAAAAATACTTATCTTTTAGCATCTTATGAAGCAAAGAATCTTATTGGGTTAAAATTCTCCATACAAGCTTAGCTAACGGTGCCCTGTTAAAAAGCTTTATATCTCTAAATTCAAGACCTTTTTTAGATTTTACCTCACAAAACATCTGCTATTTTTCGTAATGCATTTTTCTTTTCTCCTCATTTTGTTCCCACAAGAAATCAGAGAAGATAGTAGTAATTTCCTTATATAAGTTATCAGGAAATTGAAAGCATGACAATTTATATGAAGAAATAGCAGAAAGTACCGACTTAAGCATGACTTCTTTTTCTGCAGGGCTCAAGAAATTACTTTTTCATCCCTTTATCTTAATTTTCGCTCGTTCCTTAATAAACTCTAGCATTTTTTTTGATCTTCTAACTATCATAGGTAAATCTGGATATTATCCCAGATTATCTCTTCAAATTTTTCCTATCTCTGCTATAATATTATTCTTTTCTTCCTCATTGGTATTCTTATGTAATGACCCTTCCGGTTATTTCCACGTATACGTTTTCCTTGAACCGTTAGAGCTTGTTTGTAGCGGCCCCAAATTACTTAAGGCTCGTCAGCACCGGTATTTCGGTGTCGGGTCCATTTGTTTGGTCGCATTATAAGTTTTGAAGTCAAGCAAGTCGGCAAAACTTATCGTAAGTTCTTTAATAAATTTTCTGAACTTTGGGTAAAATGTTTCAGGGATTTTCTCTCAATATATAAAGATTTAGAAGTCTCCCGAAATACCAAATCGAAGGTGTACGAGTCTAGTTTCCAACGCACAAAACCTCACGTCCAACGGATCCCGGAGTAAAAGGTTATGACTGTTTTACCGCGGACTGTCTGGCAGAAAATGGGTTGCGAACCGGGTCGCGAACCGGGTCGGGTCAAACTCGATTTAAGCCTCAACTCCACGTTTTAAAATGCCATTTCAGTTCCGAAATAGTGAGAAAAAATAAGGGAGGGTTCCAAGAGAGTTCTTTAGTATCGAAATCGTGCGTATTTGAAAATATTTTATTTGAAAGTTATATTATTATTACCTTTTCAAAATATTTTAAAGGTTTATGAAAAATATTTTTGTTATGATATAATTGTATATGTATTTATTTGATAAGGTTTATATACATTGTAATATTTTAACGGAGATAGTAAATTTAGTTATGTTAAAATTTATTATTATAATATAGTAGGTTTTATTTGAAATGATTTTATATTAATTATGGTATATCAAAAAGCTATATTTATTTTACCACGAATTTATGCAATACCCGAATATATAAATAACGGGATAAGAATTCTTTTTGTCCTTTGTAATTGCCACCTCCACTCCACGTGTAGGTGGAGGGAGTGGCCAGCAAGTGTTAGCTAAAGGTGGCAGCATATTAACATTTTCATAACATTGAAATGGTTGCTGCCTAACTTATCATTATTGAGAAGGGTAATATTCTCCACTCAACCATTCTCTCTTTATAAGTGTGTTGTTATAGTTATGCTTAGGCATTTTGAAATAATTAGAAGTATCGTTCCGGAGCTTCTCGGAGTGGTTCGGACTTGGACATTGTCGTTCTAGCAGCTTGTCGTCGGATGACAGGTAGGTTAAGGTTTACTTTCCCTAGACTCCGCATATATAGGATAAAATTATATTAATGGGCATCCTTGGGTTGGTTTATTAGGTTGGTACCACAAACCTCGACCGCTTTATTCATGTCCGCCTACTTTTGTTACTCCGTTGCTTGTAGTAATTGCCGATATATTTTATATACCCTTGTGGTCCTGTGAGGCCTTGTTGACTCTGGAACATAGAAGGTGGGATTTTGGAAATGTCCGCGAGTCCCGGGCATAGAATTATCCTTCTAGGCTGGTTATGCTTGCTGAGTAGTGATAACGCTCAAACTACACTTCTAATTAAAGAAGCGTAAGCGATCGTTGTCAAGTAAAGAACCCAAACAAAAGTTGGGGTCGAATCCCACAGAGAATATGGTGAAGATTAAGACTTTAGTGAATTATGTGACTAGTTGTCACTCGTTTCCAATAAATAAAAAGGGGGGTTTTGTAATCAACGTGAACAAACGCAACAATAATGTAAGAGAATAATCAGTAGGAGAGAATGAACTAGGGATGAGTTCACCATGCCGTTGTAACAATGTCGATTCTAGGCTTAACCGGGTTCTTTCTATATGCGTGTCACGATGTGATTGCGTCAATTGTATCGTCTAAACGTCTCTCGTCCAAATAAACAAATTTCCTTTTCTATTCTCTCGACCTCGAAAAGATGTGCTTTTTAGCTTTCAATCCTAACATCAAGTAGATTAATCCAGTTACGGCATTAATCATTAGACGAGAGTTAATAGTCTCGAATCCTTGTTGTTAATCAAGTTTCCCGGTTTTAATCTCTTTACTCAAGCAAATTAAACCTAGGCATGTTCTAATGTTTGCAACCACTAGAAAACGTTAAATAATGAATGATTAACAACGTGACAACATATATATTGAACCCGTCGCCACCCGGAATCTATATCGCTACTTTAGCCATGGCTCCCACAACCCTAGTTGCGGGAGTTTTAGTTACTCATGCTCGAAGAAGAAGAGAAAATAGTTGTATTCATAATAAAGGGAAGAAAAGTCTTACAATATAATGAAACAATCAATCTTCCAATATCCAAGAACAAGAAATACCAAGAACTCACGAACGAATCAAGAACACGAGTTCAATACAAATGAACCGTGTTGTTTGATCTCAAAAATAACTAAAACGTGTTTTAACTTAATGGGTGAATGATAAATAAAATAAACCTATCATAGGGTATTTATAGGAGTAATAGAAGCCAAATCCAAAACGGGCTAGGAATCCCCAAAACGCGGGCAGCCGCTTAACGCCACTGCCTTAACTTGACGGCCAGGCTGACGGACCGTCAAGGCAGTGACGGACCATCGCCTGGACCGTCACTGTTAACCAGTGGTGCCGCCTCCTTTGCTGCCTCCATGCGACGGTCTCTGTGACGGACCGTCACATGTGTGACGGACCGTCACTCAGGCCGTCACTCTTAGGCAGAATCCTCTTTTTCTCGTATTTCCGTCCGTTTCCGTGTTTGTTTCCATTTCCTACAAATACAACATAAAAACATCAAAAATAACAACGGTTGCTTGAAAACGCACGATTGTTCTTAGTAAAAAGGAGTCGAAAGTGACGTAAAATGGCGTCACATCAAGTAGCTGTGGGCCTGTGCAGGGTCGATAGGTTGATTGTGAGCTGCTGGGCAGCTATTGTGTGTGATTATACCATTTCCATGCATATAAAGAGGTTTTATCCATGTTTTACTACGGTTTGGGCTTCGGGCCTACTGACACTATTTTCTAAACCTTGCTTGGCCCCGGGGGCCCATTTTTTATGGAAATAATTTGGAAATGATTTGATTTAACTTGTGAATATTCTTTGGCAAGAAAGTAAAATTATGTTTTAAATCATCAGTTTTACGATTAACGCTAGACTCGGCAGGGCCGGGGTGCTAGTTGAGTTTTCTTGTTACTTGAGATGATTTTTAGCCTAGGTCGGACCGAGCACCTGAGATTACTTTCTACTGTTTAGACCCGGTTATGCCCGGGCACCCTTGGAGGGGTTTTTTGAGATATTTTCCTACTACTTTAGTCCTGGACAGGGTCTGGGCATGCATATTCGAGACTGGGTCTCTATCTTGATACCAGACTTACTTCCGCACGACATGTTTTGATACTGAGTTTTAGTATGGGGTCTGGGACCTCCACGGACCTTGCCTTCCGGGCCAAGGGCTGCGGGCTGCGTGTGCCGGAGGAGGGGTATACGGTGGAGTAGAGGTATACGGGCAGTGTCCTTCTATGGAACCTACCTGCTGGGCCGGATCGGCACCGGAGGAGGTACATACAGAGATACCATTTCACTTGAGATCTTCATGCATCATATCATTCATTGTTTGAGGTTCCACCCTTGTTTGTTGTTTGTTGATTGTACGCTCCAGTAGTATGGGATGCCGGAGGGTTTGTTTTCACTTGTTTGTGTTCCTCGGTTGTATGGGCGGCCGGGGGACTGTAGGTAGACTCTTGCTATTTACTTACAGAATTATTCCCTGTTACGGTTAATTATGAAATTGGTTACTGCTAGACTGTTAGTTGTTGGATTTGAGATTGATATGATTAGTTGGGCTTGATTCATGTCTCTAAGCATGCCTATCATTACTCTTTCTCTCTTCTTCTTACACTTGAGGTTACTGGTATACCGTCCATTTCGTAAACTTATTATGTATACACTGTTATTGCAAGGACCCCAGGTGCGTTATTTATTACTTTCACCTGTGCCTATGGTGTGTATATTCTGCTTACTGGCCTCACATGTGGTTCTGTTGATTTCCCTCTGGGCTAGTTCCTGTGTACCTTTCGTTGATTCTGTGACTACTTGCTTCTATTCTGTCTATTACTGCGCTTTTATCTTATATGTGCCCAGTCGGCCTATGATACCTACTGGGTACATTATGCTTCGCATTTGGTGCTCACCCCTACCCCCTGCATCTTTGGGTGCAGATCCTAGCGGGGGCCATCGCCGTTAGATCGCTGTGATTCATGCTTGGAGATCTGTTGGGGACTACTTCAGACTGAGGGTGAGCTCTTGGCGATCGGAGCTTAGCTTTATTTTATCTTTTGCTTTATATACTCTATTACCATTCACAGACATCTGTATATATTGTTTTGGATCATTTGCACTCCATGTATGTAGTTTCGGCTCTATACTATGATACCAGGTCTTGGGGTTTGGTTTAGTTTCCGCATATGTATATATATATACTCCTGTTATCTATTCTCCTCATCTTACTCCCTTACTTTTGCTTATTAAACTATTCTTCCGCTTATTTGTTAGATAGTAGCCCATTACTAACTGTCCTGGGCTACGGGAATTGGTTCGCCTACTGGAGGGTTGTAGGTGCCATCATGACCGAGAAATTGGGTCGTGACAACTTGGTATCAGAGCTTTAGGTTCACCGGTGTCATCGGTATAGGAGCCAATGTCTAGTAGAGTCCTGCGGATCAGGGCGGAGACGTCCGTACTCAATCTTTGGGAGGCTACACTGGCATTTTAGGAAATTCGACTCTTTCATTGCTTCTGTGTCGTGCGTACAACCCTTGAAGTTTCTGGAAATCTCATTTGTTCTACTTCATTCTTCCACAGATGGTTCGTACGAGATCATCAGCGTCACGCGGAGATGAGCCTCCCACTCTAGCTAAGTTTCGAGGACGCCCTCGATCAGTGGCATCTGCTAGAGCTTCTAGGGTGGAGATAGAGCCCGAGCAGCATGTGGATCATGGGGTAGCCCAGGTACTACCAGCTCCAGCACCAGCTGCAGTACCAGCTCCAGTGCCCACTTCTATGCCATCTCCAGCCGCAGCTCAGTCTCCAGATATTCGGGGATTACTATTACAGCTTTTGGGTGTGATTGGAGAGAGGCCTTCTGAGGTAGCGCAGATATCCGCTCAAGGGGCAGCCCTGGGTGCACAGAGCTCAGGAGCGCAGCCTTCTACTATGGCTCCCCGTGCGGAGGTCATTCCGGTTCCATCCATTGCACAACCTCTTGCTCCTCGCCCAGCTATGACAGAGTCAGAGCAGAAGGCGTTGGGTTGGTTTTTGAGGTTAGCACCTCCGAGGTTTGCTGGTACTTCTGGAAAGGATCCACATGACTTTATTACTACCTGTGAGGAGATATTGCATCATCTGGGTTTGTTGGAGACTCACGGGGTTGGTTATACTACCTATCAGTTGGAGGCCCAGCGAAGTTATGGTGGAGGGCCCAGGTTGCTTGTAGACCACCATCGTCACCTCCTTTGACCTGGTCTGAGTTTTATGAGGCCTTTATGGCCAAGTTCCTACCTCAGAGTGATCGTGAGCGTCGCAGGGAGCAGTTTACTCACCTTGTGCAGGGGTCTACGACTATCTCGGAGTAGAGACCCATTTTCATCAGCTAGCACCGTTCGGAGCTATGATCATTCCTACCGAGGTAGATAGGATTCGCAGATTTGTATGGGGGTTTAGGCCAGAGATCAGGTAGCCAGCTGAGATATTGATTGCCAGTGGTCGGACATTCCAGGCTATTGTAGACTATGCCCGCACTGTGGAGGACTTACAGCGACATGATCAGGGGTCCAGAGATAAGAGGCCTCGACATCAGGGTGTCTATAGTGGTTCCAGATATGGTGGTAGAGGTCCTGGCTAGTGGAGCCGGAGTTATCAACCACAGCAGTACCAGGGTCAGTCCAGCCGACCGGTTCATGCTTCCCTTCAGACTTTTGGTAGTACCTAATTCGAGCAGGGTCAGAGCAGCCATCAGGGCTATGGCGGCCAGTCTTCGAGGGGTACAGTTTCTGGGGCATCAGGTCGTGGTGGTCATACAGGATTTGCTGGTTCATCTCGACTAAGTAGGCCGTTAGGGGCTTGTTTTACTTGTGGTGCGATGGGTCATTTTGCTAGAGATTGCCCTCAGCAGGTTACAGTTCAGTTGGCCGAGCCTTTACGAGTAGTTCAGCCCCCAGCTAGAGGGGGTGGTCGTCAGAGTAGGGGTGGTGCTCCGCCCGGCAGAGTAGGTGGTAGGGATGGCGGTCGGGCAGGTGGAGGTCGTCGTCAGTTTTACGCGGTCCTTAGGAGACCAGAGGCAGAGGCCTCAGATGCTGTGATTACAGGTACGATTTTTGTGTGCCATCAGTTTGCTATGGCTTTATTTGATCCTGGATCCACTTGTTCATATGTATCTGCCTACTTTGTGCCTTGTTTGGGGTTGGCTAGTGAGCCATTATCTGTTCCTGTTTCTGTTTCGACCCCAGTAGGAGATTCTTTAGTAGTGGATCGGATTGTGAGATCTTGTATGCTATCTATTGGTGATTCAGAGACTTGGGGTGATTTGATATTCTTGATATGCTAGATTTTGATGTGATACTGGGCATGGACTGGTTATCCCCTCACCGTGTGGTTTTGGATTGTTATGCCAAGACCATTACCATAGCTGTGCCCGGTGTATCCCCGGTTGTGTGGCAGGATTCTGTTAGCCATGCACCATCTGGGATCATCTCTTGTCTTCGAGCTAGGAAGTTGATTTCC